>CAUYRH010083807.1:0-70123 GCA_963574655.1 Perodicticus potto | reverse complement strand
GGGCTGCATGGTCGCCGGGGGAGTACCTTGCCAGGGATGGGCCTGCAGAGGCCTAGAAGATGCAGTCAAAGTTATTGGCAGGAGGCAGACCTGTGGAATCCCTGAAGCTTGGGAACAGAGCCACATAGTCACCAGGGGATTTACTCCCCAGAGGCAGGCCTGCAGGGGTTCTGCAGAGGCCAGGCAGAGGCCTGGGTGGTTGCAGGTGGAGATCCTGGCTGGGGACAGACCTGCCGAGTTCTGGCGGTCACTGGGAGAGTCTCTAGCAGATGGTGGATCTGCGGAGGCCCGGCAAACACGGGGGTAGTAGGGCTAGGCAGTTGCCAGAAGCGTTTCTGGCTGTGGGCTGCTCAGCAGAGGCCTGGTGGTTGCAGGCAGAGTTCCTGGCAGAAGGCAGGCCCACGAGAACTCTGCAGCAGAGGCACAGAACCGCCCAGTCACCAGGGGATTTACTTGCCAGGGGCTGAACTGCTGGACCTTTGTGGATGACAGGCAAAGGGGCGTAGTAGTCGGGGGCGTTCCTGGCTGGGGACAAATCTGCAAAGGTCTGGCGGTCACTGGCAGAGTCACTCGCAGACCGCTGACCTGTGGAAGCCCCTCAAGCCCGGGTGTAGGACCAGACAACCACCGGGAGCGTTTCTGGCCAAGGGCCTCCCAGCAGAGGCCCGGCGGTTGCAAGTAGAGTTCCTGGCAGAAGGCAGGTCCATGAAAGCTGTGCAAGCACAGGCACGGAGCTGCCCTGTTGCCAGAGGGTTCACTCACCAGGGGAGGAACTGCTGGAGCCCTGCGGGTGTCAGGCAGAGGTTCGTGTAGTTGCCAGGGCAATTCCCGGCTGGGGACCGATCCAGAGAGGCCTGGCAGTCACTGGCAGAGTCCCGAGCCGACTGCTGATCCATGGAAGCCCCTCAAGCCCGGGCATCGGGCCAGGCAGCTGCTGGGAGCGTCTCCGGCCGTGGGCCGCCCAGCAGAGGCCCGGCGGCTGCAAGCAGAGTTCCTGCCAGAAGGTAGGCCCACGAAAGCTGTGCAAGCACAGGCACGAAGCCGCCCAGTCACCAGGGGACCCACTCTCCAGGGGGGAAACTGGTGGAGCCCCGTGGGTGATAGGCAGAGGTTCGTGCAGTTGCCAAGGCAGTTCCTGGCTGGGGACCAATCCGGAGAGGCCCGGCGGTCGCCAGTAGAGTCCCGAGCTGACCGTTGATCCACGGAAGCCCCTCAAGCCTGGGCGTCGGGCCAGGCAGCTGCCGGGAGCGTCCCCGGCCGTGGGCCACCCAGCAGAGGCCCGGCGGCTGCAAGCAGAGTTCCTGGCAGAAGGCAGGCCCATGAAAGCTGTGCAAGCACAGGCATGGAGCCGCCCCATCGCCAGGGGACCCACTCGCCAGAGGGGGAACTGCTGGAGCCCCGTGGGTGACAGGCAGAGGTTCGTGCATTTGCCAGGGCAATTCCCGGCTGGGGGCCGATCTGGAGAGGCCTGGCAGTCACTGGTAGAGTCTCCAGCCGACCGCAGACCTGTGGGAGCCTGGCAAGCTCGGGGCGAGGGATCAGTCACTCACCTGTGGCTTCCCTGGCTGGAGGGGAGGGAGCCTCGCTGCAGCCCCGCTGGTAGTCTATTCCTGGTGGAGCGCTTGTTCGGGCAGGTAAGGGTGGGAGAGCTGCCTAGGTAACTCCTCCCTCAGTCTCAGTGGGGGGGTTATGCCTCTAGTTCATCAGGTAAGGGGGGAAGGGTATGCAGCAAGTTCAGAATGGCGAGGAAAACTTTAGTTCAGTTTCTCTACCTAGCAACGGAATTCCCAGAGTCACACTGAGGTGCTCAGGGGAAGCACTCCTCACTTCTCACAGCAGTCTTCCGTGGGTTTAGACAAGAGGTCCACAGTTCAACACCTGTCTGCAGAAAACTCGAAGGAGCAAAAGAAGAGAATAAAAAAAGAAAGGATACAGAAAAGCAAGAAACTCAGAGGTTTCTTGGGGGAGGGGATGGGCACTCTTCCTTTCAGATGAACTCTGCACCTGAAGCATGCCTTCTTGGGGCCGCAGCCAGTCTCAGAAGAGGTTATCCACAGAAATCACTTCTCTCTTGGCTGAGTTCCCAGCATTCAGCTCAATTGTGCAGTTTCAAGAGGTTATCCTCCCTTTTGGATAGGAGCCTTTTTCGGAAGCTGCTTCTAGTCAGCCATCTTGCTCCACCCCCTCTCTGTCTTTTTGATGTAAGCATTTAGGGCTATGAGTTTTCCCTTTAGGACTGCTTTTTCTTTATCCCTTCAATTTTGAAAGCTTGTGTCCCTTTGTCATTCAGTTCAAAGAATCTTTGGGTTTCTATCATAATTTTATCATTGACACAATGATCATTCAGTTGCAGATTGTTTAATTTCCATGACTTCGTGTATATTTGAATCTTTCTCTTGGACTTGATTTCTAGTTGTAGCCCACTATAGTCTGAGAAAGTACATGGTATAATTTCACATTTTTTGAAAATTCTGAGTCTTGTTTTATGGTCTGAGATATTTTATGATCAGCCTTGGAAAATGTCCCATATGTGGATGAGAACAAAATATATTTTGGTAGTTTTGGGGGTAGAATGTTCTCTATGTGTTGGTTAGGTCCATTTGTTCTAGAATCACACATTAAGTCCAGTGTTTCTTTTTTTAAAATTTCAGATTAATATGAGGGCACAAATGATTAGATTACATTGTTTGTGTTTATTAGAGAAAGTCCAAGTTGTAGTTGAACCTTTCACCCAGAAAGTGTGCCACATACCCTTATATTGTGCCCATTAAGTGAGAGCTTACCAACTTCCTCCTTCCTCCCTTCTCCTTTCTCACTCCTCCACCCACGTCCCTGCTTGAATGTAATTGTGATTTTCTTGAGTGGGTGTATAGTGTTTCTTTACTGATTTTCAACTTTGTTATCTGTCTATTTCTGTCAACAGAGTATTGAAGTCCCTGGCAATTAAGATGCTACAGTTTATTTCTTTGTTTACATCAAAAAGAATTTTCTTTATGAAAGTGGAAGCTCCTATGTTAGGTGCAATTATGTTTAGTATTGTTATTTCTTCTTGTTGAATTGCTCCCTTTGGTATTATACAATGATTCTATTTGTATTTTTTTTTTTACCATTGTTAATTTAAAGTCTATTTTGTCTGATATGAGAATGGCTACACTTGCTTATTTTGATTTCCATTTTTTTGAAATGTTTTTTTACAATCCTTTAATGTTGAGTACGTGTGAGTCCTTATGGTTTAGATGTGTTTATTGAAGAGAAAAAATGTTTGAGTCATGTTTTCCATCTATTCAGCCAGTCTATGTCTTTTAAGTGGGGCATTAAGACTGCTCACATCAGATGCATTGATATGTGGGACGCTGTTTTATTCTTCATGTTGGATGATACTTTATTGTCTGGTTTTCCCTCTTGTGCTATTGTTTTATAAGAGCTGCGAGCTATAACTTTTGGTAATTTTTACACTGGTGAGTATCTGTTGTGTTGTTGCATGTATAAGCACTTTTGGGCTTTTCCTGTAGTGACAAATACCCTTAGTATTTGCTTGTCTAAAAAAGTCTTCATTTCTCCATCATTTATGAAACTCAATTTCAAAATTCTTTTCTGGTAATTATTCTCTTTAAGAAGGTTAAAAACAAGGTCCAGATTCCTTTCTTGCAAGGTCGTCGCTGAGAAGTCTGCAGACTGATGTGTTTTCCTTGGTTAGTCGTTGCTCTCATTTTGCAACTTGGAGAATGTTCTCCTTCATTTTTCTGTTGGGCAGGTTGATGACTATATGTCTTTTTTTTGTTGTTGTTTTTGTAGAGACAGAGTCTCACTTTATTGCCCTTGGTAGAGTGCCATGGCATCACACAGCTCACAGCAACCTCCAACTCCTGGGCTTAGGCGATTCTCTTGCCTCAGCCTCCCGAGTAGATGGGACTACAGGTGCCCGCCACACTGCCCAGCTATTTTTATGTTTTTACAGTTTGGCCAAGGTCGGGTTTGAATCCGCCACCTTCCGTTTATGGGACTGGTGCCCTACTTGCTGAGCCACAGGTGCTGCTGGGGATGTCCTGTTTGATGTGAATGGATCTTCTCAGTATTTGATGAACATCTTTTATCTGGGTATCTGAATCTTTGGTGATACCAGGTAAGTTATCCTCAATAATTCCCTTGAGTAAAATTTCCATGCTTCTTGCATTTTCATCATCTCCCTTTGATACACCTATAATTTGTATATTGGTTGCTTTCACACAGTCCCATATTTCTCTGAGTAATTGTTCCTTCTTTATAACTCTTGTTTATGCATATGTGACTGACTAGGTTAGTTTAAAAGCCTCTTCTTCAAGCTCTGAGATTCTTTGTTCTGCTAGGTCTAGCCTGTTGACGCTTTCTGCTATATTTTGTAGCTCCCTAAATGATTATTTTATTTCTTTAAGTATTTTTAAAAAATTGTTTCTTATGCTTCTAGTCTGACATCTTTGAGGTCAGAGGTATTGTGTTATATTTTTAGTGAACAACACTCGCCTAAAATGATTATCAAATTCTCTGTCTTGGTTAACTTTGGGACTGTGCTGTCATTCAACAAAGTAAAAATGACAGATGGAGGAAAGTTCTGGAAGGATGACTAAGTGTGCTATTTCTGTCATGTAGACTTTGAAGAGTCTATTGGACTTCCATATGGAGCTATCTACTCTGTTTATATGTTAAACATGTTTGTTGGAGAGGCTTAGGATAGATCTTGGCTGGAGAGAGTTGATTTAGGATGGTGTGGTCACCCTAAAACCACAATCAGTGAGTATGTACCATGGACCAGTCATCATACTCAGTACTTTACATGTGTTTAATTCTCTGAACAGTTTTGAGTCTTGTAATAATATCGTCATCCCTATTTTTCATATGAGGAGACTGAGGTCAGTATAAATAAGGTTCCAAATCTATTAGGTGCAGTGATAATAATGCTTAATCTTTAGGGCCCTGCTCTTGGAAGGATACATTTCAAAGCTTAGTATGTTTCTAATAATGAAAGCAGAAATTACTACCTCCAGCAATATTTCCTGAGGGTCACTTCTGTGCCCTGGAAGTGATCCTGGAGTGGCCACTTTTACCTGTGCATTCAGTTAACTATGCTGTCATCTTTTGTCTGATATATGTGTCAAGTATCAGGGCTCTTCCTTGACTCCAAGAAGAAGGATCTGAGAGAGATACTACTCCATCAGGACCTGCCACTCAGGCTTCATGGTCACTTGCAGGAATGGGGAACTGGAAAGCAGAAGCCACTGAAGACCTGGCTGACCTGGGCCAACTGCTGAGTGGTCATCAGGGGCCATGCCAAATCAGGGGCCATCAAATGTCTAGAGATAATTAAGATAATTAAGTTTCTCCTGGGCAAGAACAGCTCACCCCTTTATACTCTTTAACAAAAACAGTATAAGAATTTATGAATGTGACATCTCCAGGAGCATTCAAGAAGCTGAAAGGACATCTTTCTAAATTATCAGAAATGAGAAAGAAAATTTCATGCATTCATGTCAGAGGAAATATTGAAATTAACTTCTATTTTTTCTAGAGACAAATTATAATGCTTTTGCTGTATGAGGCTGCAGTCAAAGAGTACAAATATGTTGTATAATCAAGAACATAAGAAGATAATGTATTAGAGAGCTATGTCAAATAAAATTATGATGATAATATGTTTTCCGGATTTGAGGATATTCTTATTTCACAGCTTTAAATGTGACATATTTCCTAGGATTTCTAAATTAATTCTAAATAAATATTTATTTTTACACTTGTTTTCTAGTTTCACTTAAATCAAGTTTATTGAGAAAGAATTTGTACAAAATGAAATATATCCTTTATTTTTTTTGAGACAGAGTCTCACTTTGTGGCCCTTGGTAGAGTGGCCACCTTGGTTGAGTGTGGCCCTTGGCATCTTAGTTCACAGCAACCTCAAATTCTTAGGCTCAAGAGATTCTCTTGCCTCAGCCTCCCAAGTAGCTTGGACTACAGGTGCTCACCACAACACCCAGCTATTTTTGTGCTGTTCTTGAACCTGTGAGCTCAAGCAATCCACCCACCCAGGCCTCCCAGAGTGCTAGGACTACAGGCATGAGCCACTGCCCTTGGCCTACATTTTAAATGTATTATATAATGAGTTGGACAAAATTGACAAGTGTTACCCTTTTTGTAGCCAACATTTAGGATATTTCCATCACTCCAAAAGGTTCCCTTCTGTCCTTCTGAAGTAAGTCACTTCCCATCTCCAGCCCTGTGTAACTCTGCTTTCACTATAGATTAATTTTACCTAGTTTAGAGTTTCATGTAAGTGAAATAATATACCATGTATTCTTACATTTGGCTTCTTTCACTCAGCATAATCTTTTTTAAGTTTAGGCATTTTTTATGTGTATTAGAAATTCTCTCCTTTGCATTGTTGGGTTGTATTCCATTGTGTGAATGTACCAATATTTTTAATCTATCTGCTTCTCAATGGACATTTGGGTTGTTTTCAATTTAGGTCTATTATGAATAAATCATCTATGAGATTTTTAGGCAGTCTTTTTGTAAATATAAGTTTTTATTTTAGGGAGAATTGCTTTGTCATATGGTTATCTTTATAAGAAACTCTCTTTCTGATCTTTAAAGTGTTTATTTCTCCCTTCCTTTATACTAGTGGTTATAAACCTTCCTAATGCTGTGGCCCTTTAATATAGTTCCTGTGGGTCATGACCCACAGGTTGAGAACTGCTGCTCTATACAAAATCTGAGATAAAAAGTAGATCATTCATTTGTTTTTATTCCTTCTTAAAGAGGCCATTTGAATTACACAAACATAGGACCCCCCAAAATGTGACCTCCCTTATTAGCGTAGTAGAGTCAGATTTCAGATACCCAAACTATGGGGAGAAAAGAAAGGGCAACATAACCTCTTGCATAATATCAGTCTTATGGGTGAATCTCACAGAAGTACTTTGACATGGTTAGTTCCATGTGTTAATGTAGCATGGTGCTCAGATGTTTGGCCAAACATTGTTAGATGTTTCAGGGAAGGTATTTTTTAGATGAGATTCACATTGTACTTTGAGTAAAACAGATTATCCTTCATCATTGGAGTAGACCTCATTTAATTGGTCAAAGACATGAATAGAAAAAAGACTAACCTCCCTTGGAAGAGGGAATTCTGCCAACAGACAGCCTTTAGACTTGATCAGCAGCATCAACTCATCCCAGGGTCTCCAGCCTGCTATCCTTCTCTGTAGATTGTGAGGCAATCTTCAAAATAGTGAGTTAGGGTGGCACCTGTGGCTCAAAGGAGTAGGACACCAGCCCCATATGCCGGAGGTGGTGGGTTCAAACTCAGCCACAGCCCCAAACTGAAAAACAAACAAACAAGCAAACAAAATAGTGAGTCAGTCTTTAAAATCTTCCCCCAAACACACCCCTGGGATCCTGAAGGGCTACTAGCATTCAGAACAAACTTCTCTCCAATTTCCTCTCTTCCCTAACTCCAAGTTATTACTTACCCAGTTAAAAAAAAAAAAAAAAAGTTTTGTGTTTTGAACACTCTTAGAATAGTAAAACTTTTTGTACCTCAGAACAATCTTTCTTCCCCAAACAGGAAATTCTTTTAGTTGATCACATGAAGAATCATTGCTGCCTTGGGCATATTAATGTACTTTTCTAAATAGGACAAATTCTCTTGCTTTACATCCTGCCCCTATCCCTTCTTCCTTAGTTTTTAAATTGGCCTTGGTTTTCTCCTCTTGTCACTACACCAACCATAAGTCACTGATATAGACAGCTATTAAAGAAAGAAAAATAGGAAATACTGTTGTCATTCTGTACAAGAAGCAACTGTATACATTGGGTCCAAATACAAAATTGCTACTTACTACTCTGCTCCTAGAAATGGGGCCTGGAACACAGGAAAATACAAAGAGCTCCAGTGCTATTAGACACCATCTAAAATGAGCTCTGCCTATGCATAAGAGCTACTGAAAGCTTCTCTGAGAGGGTGAATTGTAGGAAAGGAAAAGCCTTTCCCCCTCTCTGCAGCTGGCCCCTGAGCACTACAGAACTAGCCACCCACTCAACTCCTAGCCTTACCCCACCACAGAGGGACTCAGGTTATTTTTGTCTTGATACTGATATGAATGCTCTCATAACTATGATCTGTAAAATCAGTAAAGCTATTCCAGCAGTATTTTCTTGTAATACTAATGAAAATTATTATTCTCCTGTGTCTTCCATTATAATTATTCTCCTCCTCCTCCTCCCCATCACCATCACCATCAGGCTTCCTAACAGTAGTATTTATGCGAGCACATTTTGTCTGTACAGAACTACATCTAGTTTTCTTTCTCTGAAAGGTAAGAGTCAAGCTACACAATGCAGGAGCACTGTGGATTCTTTAGGCTTCTTTTCTAGGGGCATAGCAAGGTGGGGAACCTGTGGGGATCCATGTGACTTTCCACCCTTGCTGTGAGGGAAGAGAAGTGGAAGCAAACTGCTAAGGAACGGCTTATATCTGGTTCGATTTTTATCTTCCAGTATTAAAACTTCCTCATGTTTTAAATTCCCAGAGAGAATGTAGACAATGCGAAGGGAGGGAAATTGGAGATGGAGCTTCTCCAACAGCATCCTGTTGTTAGGAAGGGACAAGTTGTCTTGGAAGGGAGTAGTGGAGGGGAAAGAAGAAGGATTTCTTTCCCATTGCAAATGAAGCATTTAGGCAGTCTTGCTTTGGCCATTCCCATTCTCTAAAGACTCTGGGAATGCCCCTTAATGAAGGTAAAGTGCAATCTATCTTTGCATAAACAAGTTAGGTGCTAATCCCTTTTCTGTTTCAATTTTTTTTTTTGTTAGTTCACTTAATTTTTCGGTTTTGCTATGTTATACTCTACATGTTCTCAGGGTATGCATCTGAAAACTTCCTTGAATCCTGGATTTTCTGCCACAGTGTCTGCATGACCTCATTAATCAACCTTTCTGAGACTTAGTTTCCTCATATGTAAATTAGGGAAAATATCTCAAAGTGTTTCTCTGAGATTAAATGATAAAATTCTTACAAAGCAGTTGCCTGCTGATGGAAATGGCTTTCACAGGACCATTCTTAGTGTATGCTTCCCTCACACAATTCATCCAGGAACTCTACTTCCTAGCTCTCTTGTATCTAAAGAGGGTCATGTGCCTAGCTCTGGCTATGATTTATGAGTGGGTGCCCTGTGCCACCTTGGGTCCTTACAGGGTAAACTTACTTGAATACCCTTCTCATCCTTTTTCTCAATCCATCTTTTGATAGGACGACTCCCAATGAATCTTGGAGCACTATAAGATGAAAGAAAATGCTTCTATAAGTCAAATATTGCCTGAGTTACCCCAAAGATCCTAACCTCACAGGACTTCACAGGAATGAGTAGAATGAATAAAGTGTTTTGTTAAAACACTGAGATGTTTAAATTATTTTTTAAATAAAATTAGCACAGTCTGATTAATAAGTGAAATTATTTTTATTTCTGCAGGTGAGTCACTAATGTATTATTGATGTAATCACTAACATCCCTTCACATTTTTATTTATACACAATTTTCACCATACAGGTGATAGGCCTTAACATTATTTAGTGTTAATAAAAGCTGTCAAAAGATTTTTCATTAAGTAGGCAGAAATGTACCTAAGAACACTAAACTTAATGAGGGTGGAAATTATGTCTATCTCTTTTTCATCATTTTATTAGTGCTTAGTATAGTGTAGGTGCTTAATAAATACTTATGGATTGAATGATACATTAGGCAGGGTTAGATAACTACTGCATAACAAACATACTTAAAATCTCAGTGGCTTAACACATTAGAGCTTTATTTTTTGCTTATATGGAAGTTCAGTGTGGTTCTTTGGTATGCCACTTTCCCTGAGGAGATTCAAGGGAGCAAGACCCTTCTACGTTGTGACACTATCCTCTCATAGAGTTGTGAAGTTCTCTGCTGCGTCATTTTTACTCATCTAGTAAAAGAAGATACACAGACTTATGAAAAAAAGATTTTAGTGGCCTGGCCTGGAGGCGACGCATTTCACTTTTGCCACATCCCATTGACTAGAACTCAGCCATCTAGCTGCAAAGGAAGTTGGGAAAAGTAGTTCAACTATGTATGAGTATACTATTGTTACTGTAACAAATTGTCACAAATGTAGTGGATTAAAATAGCATGACTTTATTATCTTTGCCTTCTGTTTACATTCTGGTAGTCAGAAATCTTAAAATGAGAGTTGAGAGGACTGCATTCTTTTGAAGATTCTAGCAGAGAATTCATTTATTTTATTTTCCAGCTTTAAGAAGCTGCCTGTGTTCACTGGCTCATGGTCCCTTCTTTCATCTTCAACCCAGCAATATAGAATCTTCAATCTCTCTCTCTGTCTCATTTTCTCCCTCTCACTCTCTCCCCCAAGACTCCGGCTTCCATGCTCACATCTCCTTCTCTTACCCTGACCTTATAGCTTTCCTCGTACTTCAAGCTCACCGAAAAAATCCAGAATAATGTTCTCATCTCAAGATCCTCAACTTCGTTACATCTGCAAATTTCCTTTGTCTAAGTAAGGCCGCATATTTGTGGGTTCTAGGAATTAGCTTGTGAATATCTCAGACATCTTTGGGGGAAGACTTATTCTGTCAACCGCAAGAGAGAAACTGTGCACAAAAGAGAAGCAGTTTGTGGTAAATATTCAGCAGTCTCCACCCATTGCAGATGAATTAGTAACATGTGATATGATAACAAGCATTGCTCTGAGTAGACAGGGAGATCATCTTTGACTTTCTCTAACAGATTATAGTGCCCTAGCAAAGTGGGTAGAATTTTAAAAAAATCTACAGTCTGGTAAATTCAACCTTAATTAGGTAGGGCTTCAAATTGGAAGAGATGTAACAAATGTCCAACTTTTATATGAGTGTTTACATTTTTTTATTTTTAATTATTTGGGTATAAAATAATTGTGATGTTTTGGTACAATCATACAGTGCAAAATAGGCCAAGAACAAAAAGACAAATTTAGCTTGTTCTTACTCATGTGAAAGCTAAAAATTAAAACAATTGATCTCATGGTGACAAAAAGGAGAATGATAATTTTTAATAAGAATAAGGCAGTAGTAGCCAGTGGCTAGATGACTTTTGGCTGGCTCTCTTATCTAAAATAAACACAGGTGTCTCTGCCTTAAAATTTCTTCACAGACACAGGCCATGTTTCACATGTAATTCCTCAAGGTCCTGAACCTAGAAAACCAATAGTTTTATGGTAGAACATCCCGAGAAGGGCAAAATGTGTTTAACATTGTGTTAATTTTACAAATCATAATTTATAAATACTTGTGTTAGGCTTTCCTGACACAAAACAAAGTATCCTCATTAACTTTTGGCACACAACTGCTGTTCTTTATTGAAGGAAAACAGACCTAGAAGAAAAGCTTAGAAATACTATAGGGGAAAATAAATTTTACAAAGAAGACCACAAAAACTTTATGAATTCTTCAACATTGCATATATATAGCAGCAAATTTACTATAGTCATAGGAATAAAAGCTCTAATTATTTTTCAATTTTATAATATTAAGGAGATTACATTGAACAAATTTTATAAAAATTATACTTCTTTTTATTCTTTTTAAATATTTGGTTCAATATGAATTCAGTGATTCTTTTTCATTCTCATAAGAATGTCTTATGTGGTACTCTTAGTTGAGCTTCTTAGTCACTGACAACAGAATCCACTGCAGTTATTAATCAGAAAGATGTATGAAATTATATTGAATATTTCATAGGGATTCAGGCTTAGATGCTACTCAGTGAAAAATGACGTAGCCTAAATGAACCAGACTATCCCATGAAGCTCTCTGCTCAAAACATTGCTGTTGACACCACCTACCTCTAAGAAATGGACTTGGACTGGACTTGGACTTGGACTTCTCTACCAAGTCCTGGAACTTATGGTTCAATTTACACCCTTCTCCTTTAGAAAATGTGGTAGAGTGTGTGGTAAAACTTAGTTGCCTATGGATTTCCAGCTTCATGAGAGTTTTAAAATATAATTTTTTGTTTGACAGACTATTGTTTAGGGAGGTATGCTATAATGTGTGCTGAGTCAGGCAAGCTACAGTAAATACCATAAATATAGTCAGCCCTCTGCCTCTGCAAGTTCTGCATCCACAGATTTAACCAATGTGGACCAAAAACAAACTAAAAAATCAAAATCAAAAATAATAATACAACATAAAAAGTAATACAAATAAAAACAATGCAGTATAATAACTATGTATGTAGGCTGTACATTGCATTAGTTATTATAAGTAATCTAGAGATGATTTAAGGTATTAAAATACATTGGCAGATGTTCATAAATCATAGATAAATACTGCATCATTTTGGTATCTAAAGGGGTCCTGGGACTAATCCCCATGGACACCAATCAAGGGACGACTACATTAGACTTCCTTCTATGAAGTCTCTCTCTCCAAAGAAATAATGACTTCACTGGACATGTAGAGACTCATACCTGATATTGCATGCTTTTTACCATAAGGGAGGATTAGTAACAAAAATTACATGGACCCTGGGCACACTTGACCATTACCAGGCCCACAATAATTTTGTGTCATTCCAATAAAACCTGGGAACTTGCTACTAGCCTATCCTGAAAAATTCTATTTTCATTTCAGTGCAGTGTAACATTTATCTCAATACTGAGTTTTACAAATCAGGAAAGAGTTTAAGTTTCAAATAGTGTAGAATCTATCTATGTGTTATAGTATGGGTAAAAATAGCAACCCATGGCAATCCAGATATTGGGAGTCTAGGTGTGTCCTGTTTCCCTCCAATCCTTATTATGAGTGGAACCTATCAAGGGAATGGAGGAAAAAAGAAATCCCATTAACACACATCCATGGACTACTTAGACATTTACAAAGCACTTCTTTAGGTAGCTGCAAGCAAAAAGAGGTATAATAATCTCCATTTTAAAGAAAGTTGCACTGAGGCATTGATTGAGTTGTTCAAGTTCATACATCTAGTTTAAACAAAAAACTAAACTAATACCCAAATTCCTATCTTCGGACTATAAGCCTGTCTTTGGACCACCCAATTTGCGTAATGCTGGAGAGAAAGAAAAATACTTGAAATGTTTACTTAGAATTGTCTATGTGATAGGGACCTCACATTGAAAACTTTTCACTTATTATCTCACATTTCCTTGAAGCAATCCCTTGAATAGGTATTATTACAGATAAGAACACAGGCTTAGGTAAATTCCAGTGTCAGCTTCAGACCCAGTTGTTTTTCTTTCCAAATGTTTTGATCTGCTGTAAGAAATTTGCTCCCATTCTTAGTAAAAATAAAAAATTAATAATAATTTGGGAGATGGATAAAGAAAAGCAGAAATCCTAAGAAAATGAGGAGGAAAAGAGAGGAAGGAAGAAATTCTGGCAAGGTGTCCAAAGATTGCTAACTGCATATTAGATTCAGGACTCATTTCATAGATAACTCCTTTCTTTGCTGAAATTTCCTTCCCCACTGGTTTATGGGAATTGGCATTATTGTCTCAATGTATGTGTGTGTGGGGGGGAAGACTTAGTTATGATAAGGCTTTCTCTATCTGTACTAGTTTATTTTGCTTAATTAACTCAAGTTAATTTCCTCCTCAGTGCACCTGCTACTGATCAAATATGTCATTAAGTTGCTTGATTTAAAAAGTGGAAGACTAAGCTGGAACATATCATTTAGGAACAATATAATTAAAATATGGGTGGTTAGTATCATACCTACATATGATCCACTATTTCTGTTTGGCAGTTCTCCAAAGAGTTAGAGTTGCCATTTGATCCCCAAATTCCCTTCCTACATATATACCCACAGAAGTAAAAACAAATGTTTGCACAAAAACCTATACATGTTCATAGCAGCATTTTTCCTAATAGCCAAAATGTAGGGAAAGATACCCATCAACTGATAGACTAATAAGAAAAATGGTATAGCATACAATGGAATGTTATTTAGTCATAAAAAATGAAGTACTGATATATGCTACAAATAGTTGAACTTGAAAATATGCAGGTGAAAGAAGCCAGACACAAAAGACCACATATTGCGTGATTCCATTTTATAAAATGCCCCAAATACCAAACTCATAGTGACATAAAGCAATTTGGTATTTGTCAGAGGCTGGGGGAAGGGACAATGAGTGTTACCTGCAAAGTGTTAGAGGCTTAATTTGGAGGTAACAAAAATTCCTGAAATTAGGAAGTGGTGATGGATCCATAATTCTATGACTATCTTTTAAAACACTAAATTCTACACTTAAAGAGGATAAAATTTATGATATGTAATTGTATCTCAGTAAAAATCTTGTTTAAAAAGTTAAAAATAAATGTTGCATGCAAAATAAAAAGAAAGGAAAAAAGTCTCAATTACCTAGTTATATAGAATTTATCAAGCATATGGCCATAACCCTCCCCTGGCATTTAAGAGGAAGTTATGCTCACATTGGATATATAGAATTATTTCCAAAGAAACCCACATTTTAAGTCTCAGAGTAGTGAAGTAAAAATAAACTCTTGAAAATTTATGCCTTGGAAAGAAATCTATACATTTCTTTCAATGTGATTTAATTGGCTGCTTTCAAAAATTTTTTTGGTTTAAGTATTCATTTATTCATTGAAAATATCTTAAAGCAGCTACTATGTGCAGGATACAAAGTTAGGGCTGTATATCACAGAGAAATGTGAAATGAGGATAATATTTAGACTATATAACTGAGGAAACATGTGCCCATGTACTCCTAAAATAGTCCTGAGTCTGGAGCTGGGATCCCATTCCTTCTCTGGCCTTAGTAGCTGTTGCTCATTAGACCCTTTCCCATTGATCCTGAAATTTGCCTCTAAAATCTTTACAGATCCTGCTCCCCAAAAGCCATATCAATCACTAACCACAAAAATTGAAACTTATTTATGGGCCAGTTTCATCAAATCCCCTCATAAGATCCAGTAAGGTAAAGACTTCTTCCAAATATCAGAGCTTGTCAGTGCCTATTTAGGACTAGAATTTAGGTCTTCTGATGCCATGCTCTGCACTTTTTCCTGTGAAATACTAATATTAAAGAAGTAGGTAAATGATAGGAGATGTACATAAGAAGTAGGTAAATGGTAGGAGATGTGCATAAGAAGTAGGTAAATGGTAGGAGATGTGCTAAGTGGTCTAGAATGTTACAAGAGAAAGGATGAACATGGGCCAGCAGACTGAGACTTCTTGGGTGGCATAGGGCTTGAAAAGGTGGGAGGCAGAGAGGGAGCCATGTCAGGCTCTAGAAAGTACATGAGTAAAGGGCCTAAGGTGAGAATGGCCACAGCCATGGAGATATGGTGGTATCCCCAGGAGACACACCTTCAAGTGTACCAGAAGACTTTCCTATCCTTTATAAATGACAGTTGCTACTCCCGGCACTTGAAAATCAGGAATTTTAACCTCTGTGCATCTTAATGTAATAAACAAATGATTTTGATAGAAGTAATGCATTGTGTTCCTTCGTTTAACAGGTGTTTATTGAGCACTTGTAATGTTCCATGTTCTGGACTAGCCTGGGCATTCAAAGAAGAAAAGACCATCCTTGCAAGGGACTTATTATAGGGACAGGCCAACAGTTGTCACTGGTTTTGTGACTCTCAGGATGGGTGTTCTTGTCTTCTGCCTTCTTGAGAATGAATTTTTGTGGGGATATGGGTGGAGGAAAGGGAAGGGAAGTATAAACTGATACGAAATTGTTGAGGACCTACAAAGCCAATGTGATAAATGTGAATTTTATTTCATAGACCACAACAAGAAGAGAAGACTTATTCACCAATGACCTGCATTAAGGAAGGGGACTCCAGAATGATCAAGCACTAGTCTCTTATGTTCATTGAGTGAAATAATTGACAGAGAAGGCAATAATTTATCTGGGGCCACACTGCCAGGTAGTAACTATAAGCAAAATCCCAGGACTCTGATTTCGGGGCTTGCTTATGCCACTCTTTCCACATTACTTCCCAAGTGTCTGCATGGATTGGAGCTAGAATTGCAGTGAGCGACATGTGTTCTAGACATCTGGTTCTTCATTTCTCACCATCGTGCCTGTTTATTTGCATAAAGCATGTGGATGAACACCACACAGACCACCTCAAACTTGCACTTTCCTTTGCTTCAGAGAACTATTTGGTTGCCACTGTGCTGGGCCTGGACTTTAAGGAATCCAGCAGGATACAGCATATTTGATGATATTGTTTATAATTAATATCAAGAGGCTATTCCACAGTGTAGGAGTGAGGACACTCCTTAGCAGACAGGTGCTGCATTTTTGGTGATAAGTGCAATCCCTATGGCTACAGCCACTTCTTCAGTTAGAAAGAAGGGGCTTTTGTGGCCTGTGTAATGTTTGGCTCCTCTATTTTGCCCGGATTTGGGGTCCTACTGATCACCTGATCATCCAGCATCTACTTCAATAAAAATGCATTAAAAATGGAACTCCCTGAAATCCCACCCAGAGACCTTCAGACAGAAATGAGAAACAGTAATGAGATGCAGGAGTCTAGTTAACACAATTTAACACAATCAGAAAATTTCCTCCAAGGGAGACAAAAGTTAATTATTTTTTTTTAAAGCAGGGACAAGAATTCTGATGTTTGCATTAAACCCAGGGAGGTGTTAGCATCAGTGTGCAAAGTGTAGGAAAGCCACGAGTGGATTCCAAATGGTAAGGTTCCTGCAGCAATCTCTCAGAATGCCTCTTATTTGTGGACAGAAGAAGACACAGGAGTGGTGCAGAAACGCATGATATGAGTAGGGCAAATATGGAGTAGAGGGAAGGTAGGCAGAGGGTGGCTTGCTGTTGGTCTGCAGCTCTGTGGAACCCAGATGTCCCTTGTGCCCTTTCTTCCACTGAGATTTTTTAAAGTGCGGCACTCCTTGACATTCCTGCAGCTTCCTGGTCGCAATTCCTTATGGCATCTTCCACTTTGATCCTGTCTTAGTGAGGTCTTCAATTTAGCCACTATCTAAATCTAGGTTGTAACTCAAGGCCGCCCAATTCCCATCCTAACATCTCCTTAGAGAAATCCAGCCCATGTTTATTAGAGTTTTATGACATCGGAGGAAAGGAGCGCTCATTTTATTCTCTCCAACTCACCAGTCCCCATGCACAGCTGTGAGATAGGGTGCTGCTTAGCTGTAACAGGATGCCACACAAAATAGAAAACTGATGGAGCTGCCTTTTCCATAAAGGAGCCGCATCGCAGCCTCATTTATATGATGTACAGTGTTTACACTCCTTTCCTCCTTCCCATCTTTAGGAGCAATCACTCTTGCGTGATGGTCAATGACTTCACTCAGTCATTTCTCTGCAGTGATTGACCCCAAAAGTAAGTTATTAAACAGAGAAAGCTTCCTGTTCTATATTATTTCAATGGTTTCAAGCGACCTTAAAATCATTTTTGAAATAAAAGATGGTAGGAATGAATGAAAGGCACAAAAAATAATGAAGACATGTTATGAAGTCAAAAAGGAGTACTTAATTCCTCTTCCTCTATCTGCCAAATGACTCTGTAATTAAATATACAAAATATTTTTAAAGTGAGATCAGTGTAATGTTTATTTTTATTTCAACTGTCTTTTTTCCTCCCCCACCTCGAAAAACACTCAAGGATGCATGAGAAATGTTGACAGGCTCCATATGAAAAAGTTAGTCCCAAGAATCACAGACGATATTTTTGTTTGTGTTTTGTTTGTGGTTGTTGATTTTCTTTTTGTCAAGCTCTGTTTGAGAGCTTTAACCTTTTCAAAACTGACATTCTACCCACAAATCCTGCATATGTAAAAGTCTTTCTTTTCATGGCATTCTAAACTCTTAAAGCGCTTTTATATAATTTGAATCTTAAGTAAGTTTCTATTTTACAAAGCCTTCAGAAAGCGACTCTTCTGTCCTTGTAGATGATGATTGTGCCCCACCTATGTTGTCCATGTCAGAGACGGAGACCTTCCACATGTCAAGTGTCCTGAAAACCGGTTTTTGGTGTCTTCAAAGAGTTGCTCTTGAGATGGGCCTTAGATCACTCAAGTTAATGTCACCGGCATAAAGGCCAGCGGACTTTGGATTTATATGAATTGTGTTTCTTTATTTCTTCACAATTGAGTGGCCCCCAATAATTCTTTTCTCAGAAAAGATCTGTTCATTCTGTGAAAAAATTATTCAGAAGCTAGTTTGAACCAGGCTTTAGGTCAGCAACTGGGGATATAACAATAAGCGAGAGGGAAGTTTTACAGGATTGTTAGAAATTCATGAGGAGAAAAGCAGGAAAACAATATCTCCAAGTGGTAAGAGTGGCTGTTTAGTCCTTTACAAGCATCAATTTACTTGATCCAGAATCAACTCTTCTGTCTTACAAAGATTGTTTCAATCACTCAGGCACATATTTGGTTGTGGAGGTACCTTCCAGAGGAAAGACGTGTTTCAGCCTTTCTCCTACAGATGCATGTCTTGTAAACCTTGCCTCTTTGGAACACCTTTATCCACTGTTAAGGGTTTCCAAACATTAGATGGACATTTGAAAATACTTGTGGCTGTGTTTTAAGCCCTTTTCCTATCATATCACTCAACAGAACTGATTATTTTTCATTTGGCACCACAGGCCAGGCACCTATGGAAGAAATACAGACCGCTGAGTAATTTTTTGCATGCCTTTTAGCTTTATTGAATTACCAAGAGTGTAAGGCACTTGAAGACATACCTTCATTGCTGCTGGATAAAGCTTCCCCAGTGTCAGCATTACCTCTAGATTGTTCAGATTCCCTTTACTCTGTAAGCCAATTTGAGTCACATTTTTCACTTCTTGCCACATTTAAAAAATGCCTAACTCATGCCTGTGTCTCCCACACACTGGGTATGTGCCAAGAAAGATAAATATAACATAGTCCTTGACTTTAAATAGTGAACAGCTATTTGAAAAAGAGAGAAAAGCAGAGAGTGATGCTTACAATACAATGTGGTAAGTATTGGTGTAGAATTGATTTATTGCATCTAGAATAACTCAGTTAACATATTTAACAGGCCAAAATAATTCCTTCTGAGATCATCTACATAAAAGGGAGATTGGCTGAATCTTGACCTAGGGTTGAGCTGTATAGCTCTTGGTTAAGTTGATCGCAATGCTAAGTTTCATCACAATAGTTGTTCTTGAACCCAAACACTCATTTTCCTGGGTGGATTAACTCCAGCTAAATTACAATAATTCCTGTCTTTGGACACTAAGCTCTTCTTCAAGAAGAGTGCTGTAGAATGCTAAAACATCTAAAATAAAGGCAGTATGTCCTTGAAAGAACATTATTTCTAAGTATCATCACAATTGCTCTAGTTTTTTTTTTTCCTTGAGAAAGGAAATGGATCAATCTTTGTCCTCCTTCAACTTTTAAAGTGATAAAAATCACCTACAAGCAGAACTGTCAACTAAAACTTTGCAGATAAAAATAGAAAACTTCTTGCCAGTCACAAGTGTTTTTTCTTCCCTTCATCTTCAGCTCCAAAGAAGCTAGGAAGTCTTGAATTATCCTATAAGCCGAATACCACATTCCATTGCAAAGGAGATAGGATTGTGTGCAAAGAAACTGTCTCTTTGAAAATTCAGGAGAAATATATTTCTTTAGCCATTTCATATGTAATATATTCTAGGGGCTTCTGCACTGGGCAGTCAAAAGGGAGAAGAAAGAAAGGGTGAAAGAAAGCAAAAGAATGACAACTGAAAAGAGAAAGAGAAAGATAACCATAAACATAAAGAAAGGAAGCAATAGGATAAAATAGGCAATTTCAGGGATAAGACAATTTTCTAAATTGTATGTACCTGCTGTTACTGTGACACCTACAATCTGTGGATCTTATTTTTTCCTTTTTTATGCCCCACAAAGCAAAAGCAAACCTGGATCTTACTGATCTTACTTTTTAATGTGGCAAAACCTCAGATAGGATAAAGCTAAATCATGTAGTGTGTTAGCTATCTTGTAGGAAAAGCCTACTTTTTAAAAACAAGAGAGCAAAACATTATGTTGCAGAGAGAGCTTTTTATGAAAGGCTCCCTTTGTATTTACTGAGGCTTTTCAAATCTGCCCCTAACTGGAGGATTCGTAGTCTGATTATCCAGATTAATTTACTGGTCCAAAAAATCATTTCTTATTTTATTCTGAATTTCTCAGAATGTTTAAGCTCAAAGTCTAGAATATTCAATTAGTCAACTGGTATTTTAAGGAGAATACATCAATGGCTTGGACTCAAAATTGATCTCTACTTAAGAATAAAAAATACTAAGTCATGGAAGAAGCCCAAGTGCCCATCGGCCCATGAATGGATTAATAAATTGTGGTACATGTATACTATGGAATACTATGCAACCTTAAAGAAAGATGGAGACTTTACCTCTTTTGTGTTTACATGAATGGAGCTGGAACATATTCTTCTTAGCAAAGCATCACAAGAGTGGAAGAAAAAGTATCCAATGCATTCAGCCCTACTATGAAGCTAATTTAAAGGTTTCATATAAAGGCTAAAACCCAATTATAGCACAAGAATATGGGGAAAGGGGCACGGGAAGGGAGAGGAGGGAGGAGGTTGGGGTGCAGGGAGGGTAATTGGTGGGGCCACACTTACGGTGCATCTTAGAAGGGTACAGGCGAAACTTACTAAATGCAGAATACAAATGTCTTCATACAGTAACTAAGAAAATGCCATGAAGGCTATGTTAATCAGTTTGATGAAAAAATTTCAGATGTATATGGAACCAGCACATTGATTGCACTAATGTACGCAGCTATGATTTAATTAAAAAAAAAAAGAATAAAAAATGCTGGTGGGATGGGTGAGGGGATTTGTCATAACTTTAAAAAAAATTCTTATTAATATGAGGGTACATCATTTGTGTTTGTTACATAAAGTCAAAGTTGTAGTTGAGCCCTTTTCCCAGGAAGTGTGCCATATACCCTTACATTGTGCTCATTAGGAGCTCACCAGTCCTACTCTCTTCAATCCCCTCCCTCTCCCTCTCCTCCACTTGAATTTAATTGTGTTACAAAAATAACTGTTTCATAAATGGTTCTTATTATCACTAGAGACCTACATATAATGATAATAATAAACATAGGTTTGGAATGTCTTTCTTAAAAAAATAATAATGAAAAATAAAATGGAGTAGAATATCAGTAGGAAACAACAGCCACTTCGCTTGTAGGGAATAAGTACAGTATGAAAATAATAATGAAGTTTAAAATGTTTTCTTCTTTGGGTCAGTAAAATGCTACTTATAAAACAGGTACTTTTGAAATATGAGAAAACTTGATTATACTGCTCACTTACATCAGTACCGACTATTGTTTGTGGTGGAACATGCAGATAAATTCCTAGTTATCTGGTCATTTCAACCAGATAAGGAGACATTTTTATACCTTGTTATTTGGTTGAAATTCATCAGGGCTGTGAATAACTAAAGGAAGAATTGCCCCAGCTAGACATAACCTATAAACTTTTGATTCAGCTGAGATAATGCAGAAAGACCATTTCACCTTAGTCATCTTTGCATAAACATAAGGCCCACCTGAAAATTCTGGGACCTGGACTAAGGCCATATGTCTGGTTTTCCATAATCATCAGACATCTTTAGTCCACACCTGGTACCAAACAAAAACGCCTCTGAAACCTGAGGATTTTTTACAGTCTAATCCAAAATCATTTACCCAAATCCGTGTCTATGTACACTCACCTTCCAACCTATTGATCTTATGGCTACTGACCAAGTTTCCAAGTCTTCATTCTTCCTCTTGTATTTGATTTTTTAGGCCCCTCTTTTTGCTTCAGTCTTGCTTTTCTTTCTTTGGTTCTGACTGCAATCTCTTCTTGTCAGCTTTGCTATGATGTGTGGCACATTTTGCCTTCAGGGCTCTTGGTGACTCCAGTACTCCAGTCTTCCATTGGGACTTTCATGCATTCAGACCTTGTCTCTCTTTAGATCTTCAGGAACATCTTTAAAAAGTTCTTTCCGTCTACTGACAAGACAATGACCTTGTAGTATGCAGTGTAGTCACAGGTTTTCAGAATCAAAAGTTTTAGGTATCACTGCATAGTGATTCTCATAGCCAATGCATGACCTCTCCTACATCCTTCCTGGTGGAGCCGTCTGGTGCCTGCTTGATGAGTATGGGAAGACTAACCAGACACCATGGATACTCAACAAGCATACAATGTGTTGTTTTCTAAGGGACAAATCCGATTTGGGCTATTTTTTTCTGATCCAGAGCTTCCTCACAGGAAGTGTCACCCACTGGTGCAAACCCATATTTCTAGAATTTTCCAAAACAAGCTATGACCCACTTCTGAATGATCACTGTCCTCATGTCTTAAAATAACAATGAAATTTCCCATAGGTGCCCTTCTTTCTTCACCTTTTCTTTAATACTGAACATGTTCCATGCGAACACCAACCTGTGATGAAGAGGGGGACAAATGCACACATGCAGCACTGGCTCTGGAGTCTGCACTGCATTTGAGGATGATTATCTTATGGTGCATCTTATAAGGGTACGTGTGAAATTAACTAAATGTAGAATAAAAATGTCTTAACATAGTAACTAAGAAAATGCCATGAAGGCTATGTTAACCAGTTTGATGAAAATATTTCAAATTGTGTATGAAAGCAGCAAGTTGTACCCCATGATTACATTAATGTACACAGCTATGATATAATAAAAAAACAAAAACACAAATCTGGAGTCATGATGTTATTAGACTTCAGATTATAGACTTCAGTCTATATGATCAAAACAGCATGGTACTGGCATAAAAATATAGACATTGATTGATGGTGCAGAGTTAAGAACCTAGAGGTGAAACCAGACTCATTCACCATCTGATCATCAATATACCAAATGAAAGTATTTACTTAGGAAAAGAATCCCTATTTAATAAATGGCGTTGGGAGAATTTGTTAGAACTTGTTCATGTGTAAAAGACTGAAACTGGGACCTGTACCTCTTTCCACTTACAAGAATTAACTCATGCTGGGTAAAAGATTTAAATCTAAGGCATGACATGATAAAAACTCTGGAAGACTGTACCACATTTTCTTTATTGATTTGCCCATCCATGGGAATTTAGGCTGTGTCTATGTCTTGACTATCGCTAATAATGTTGCAGTGATTGTGGGAGTGCAAGTATCTTTAAGAGGTGTTGATTTAATCTCCTTTGGGTATTTATCCAGAAGAGGGGTTGCTGGATTGTATGGTAGTTATATTTTTTATTTCTCTGGGAGCCTCGGGGATGTTTCCATTATGGCTGTACCCATCTACATTTTCACCAATAGTGTACTAGTGTTCCCTTTTCTCCATACTCTTGCCAACATCGTTATCTCTGGTCATTTCTTTAATAGCCATCCTGACTATTGTGAAGTGTTACCTAGTAGTGGTTTTAGATTTGATCTAATGTACTTATGTCTTTTAATTGAAAATTTCTACCCCTTTTCATTGGCTTAAACATTTCTAGACTAGCTATTTGTAGGTGTCCCTCTTCAATGCCAGCAAAGGAAGCAGAAGATAGTATCTGATATGTTTGGGTGTTTGTGGGGAGATTTGACAGCTAGAGAACTGTGGACGGCCTGTTAGTTTCCCTTTTATAAGTCACATCTCCACTTTTGCTCTATCCATGTGTTTTCCTTGTGCAGATACGAAAATATACCTACTAAAAGATGACTTTTAAACTCACTTCTAAGAGTCTCTATGATAATTTCATAGAGGAGTTTATTCCAATGACCAGAGAATAATTAGTAAAAGTAGAAACTTACAAAAAACCCACAGAGCACAAAATCGTGGGAACATTTTGTCCCATATGAGCAAGAGTTTCGGACTGTCAAAAGAGGGTGTAAGTTTTTTTGTTTGGTTTTTTCATTCATTACGGGCAAGAACACAGGGTCTTTCCCTGAACTTCCAAAGCACTTGCTGACTTGTGATTATGTTCTCCAGTGGCTTTTTGATAAGAAATTAGAGAAAACCCAAGTTACTCAAAGTATGATACATTGACCAGCAGAATCAGCATCACCTGGGAGTTTGTTAGAGCCTCTTTGGCTCCACCCTAGACTTAATTGAATCTAAGTCTACCTTCACAGTTTTATCAGCCTTGAGAAACTATGAGAAACACCAGAGTTATAGATACAGAGCTTGAAATAACCCAAGAATCTAAAAGAATACTGATGTTGGTGTTCTACCATGAGTATAGTCAGTCTGGCTTGTGACCTAGACAGTGAAATATTTTTTAAGCACCCTGGGTGATTCTGATATACAGCTAAGTTTGAGAAGCACTGCCATTGATTGCATCATCTCTGTAGATCTGCATGTCACCATGGGAATTTCCCCAAACCCCCAACAAGACTTAGGAATTAAATCTATATTTTCAGGTAGGTCCCTGAAATTAAAGTGGGACACCCTAGTGATTCACTGTGTTCATTACACATTGGAGTCACTTGGGCACCTACTGTCAGACACTCTATAAACCCAAATTACAAATCCCCCCTAATCCCTGAAAAAGGCTGGTCAACACTATACAATGATAGTTATCCAGAGTTTCTAAGCGTTAGACTCTTCAGATTTTTTTGATGATTGTGAGATATTGAAACAAATTCATCAACATAAACAGATAGCATTGTTTGGTTTAGAAATGAAGTTTCTATTCCAAAATAATAAATAGTGAAATGTGTTTGGAATGCATTTGTGTATGTGTGCACATGTGAATGTGCATTAAAAATCAATACTTAGACGCTATTTACATCAGTCCTAAAACCTTTTAAAAGTATCAGTAAATATCCTGTATCTTTCCTATTCACAATGGAGTCGAGATAATTTCTCAAGATACAACAATTTATTTTATTCTGGAGCTTAGCTACTCCTTTTAGATGACTAATGTGATTTTGTCCATTAATCTAGGCTTTTAAGACCATATTTCAATTTATAATTCTAATATTTTGACATAGAACCACACCCCCACAGTAGGAGAGAAAGAATTTGGCTTCATATCTTTTCCTGCAAGCATGACTCCTGGTTTCCTATTTGTATAGCGGGAATTTTTTATAAAGTTTGAAAGGTACCATTATTTTCCGTTAGTGATCATATTTTATGTCACATTTCAACTTCTTTGCCTCAGATATTTGTCACTTCAACATTGCTTTGTCAAGTCTTCATTACACCATGGCTCTCTTTTTATTCTGTGCATAATGAATGAGAGCATCAAGGGAAAACTGACACTTTTCATGAGTTTATTTCTGAGGCAGTAATTCATTTACATTGTATCAATGATATTTTAGTATCACACTGGGTACACTACATTTCATAGATGAGAACATTCAAATTGAGAATATTGCTGTTCGAAAGAAAGCTAAATGAGAGAAAATTGCTCTCTCTTTTCATAAATTCTTTAATTTGCATACTTTAAGTATGACACATAAAAGACAATTTATTTGGAAGGTTCACAGGCATTTCCTGCAGGTCATGTGTCTCTGAACCTGCATTTTTGCTTCTTTCTTGAACTGGGGGGGAAACATGTAGGGTATTCTCAAATGGGAAAGCACAGTTTCATACTGTTCCCACTCTCAGCTGACTCCTTGTTTTATTATTTTCTTTCAGGTATTTTCAGACTTGGTTTATTTCTCCACCTTCTTTAAGAAACCAACAACAACTCTTTTTTTCACACACTGAGTTTTTCCTTGATTCATATTTTTTTAAATTTCTGGCTTTTGTCTTCTTAAAAATACTGTAATTTCTTTAAGTTTGGGATTTGTGTTTTATAATTCTTACACTTTTATTATGCTCGGTTCATAGTAAATTCATTTCACTTTTGCACTCATTCAATCAATAATTCACTCAACACATTGTCAAGAGCCCTCTTAATATGAGGCATCATACTAAGTGCTGTGATAGCTACCGTGACTAAGACAGTCACTACGTTTTATTTAGTGGAATGATTGAAGCTTCAAGAAGTAGTATTCCTCAGGAAGCAGTAGGAACTAGAAACTGAAGATGTGTTGTCTCCATCACTAATCTTCTAAGACCTCTAAAGGTCTTCTCTGAACTCAGGCTTCTCCTCATCCACTTGGGGGCTTATGTCTAGCCTCACAGGCAGGAAGTTCCCTGTATGCTAAGATACTGGCAACAACTCTGACACACTTCTGGGGCCTTCTCATAAGATCACAGTGGAGGGAAAGATCCTAGAAACGTTGTGATAATTATGGTCACTATGAAACCTGGCTTTTTATTCTTGCTTCATGTATATTGTGGGCCCCATTGAGCAGGAATCATGTAAGTTCAAAGACTACTTGGATTCTCCCCAGTCATGGCCCTAGACCACTTCCTTGTTCTACCCCTAGCATCCAAATGTCAGCCTTTGAGGAGCAAACAGTAGAGGCTAGCAACCTCTCTGCTTTGAGGAAAAGCAACTAAAGAGTTTTCTGAGAATCTGGAGAGCAATATTATTTTTTCTTGAGAATTATAACATCCTTTCTGATTATTATTCATACTATGGAGGGTATTTGTTTGATGATTTCTTCTTCATCACGTTATTAAGAAAGGAATTCTTGCCTTAGGGTTAAGGGGTGGCCAAATGACACCTTACACTGGAAAAGTGAGATTGACAGCCATTTACTAGTCACATGTATTCACATCTTAGAGGAGGAGAACATTGCACACCATGTGGGGTTACACAGGGTGGCACTCAGGAGCAAAGTAAGCAGTGAGTGGCTGTGGAAGTTAGGCTTTGTGGTATCAAGAAGGTGAGATGCCTCCTGGTTTCCACAGGAGATCATGACTGGCTGTTTGAATAATTGTGTGAGCTTGCAGGAAACTGAAGCCCACTCACACGCCTAAGTAAGAACCATGCTCAGTCACCATGACCCAGGGGGCTGTTTAGACCTTATTCATGGGAACAGATGGAAGGTAATAGGCCTTTCTGCTCCTCCCAATTTCACCAGATGTCAAAGCAGCATAAAATGCTAAATACTAAGTTATTTTTATCTTAAATCACTGAATTGTACTATTCCTTTCTATACATTATATCCACATTATATACAGTATCTCATTTAACCTTCTTAGTAATTCCACTGAAGAGTTATTATTAACTCTTATTTTACAGTTGAGAAAACTGGAGTTTCTATCTATTAAGTATAGAGTATAAATGTCTTTTTTTTTTTTTTTTTTGAGACAGAGCCTCAAGCTGTCACCCTGGATAGAGTGCAGTGGTATCACAGCTCACAGCAACCTCCAATTCCTGGGCTCAAGTGAGTCTCCTGCCTCTGCCTCCCAAGTAGCTGGGACTACAGGCAACCACCACAAAGCCCGGCCATTTTTTTTTTTTGGTTGCAGCCGTCTTTGTTGTTCGGTGGGCCCAGGCTGGATTCGAACCTGTCAGCTCAGGTGTACGTGGCTGGCGCCTTAGCCCATTGAGCCACAGGCACCGAGACAGAGTATAAATGTCTTAACACACAATTAAGTAAATGAGGTGAGGGATATATTAACCAGTACTATGTAAGCATTCCAAATTGTATATGAAATTATATGAAATCAGCACATTGTACCCCCTAAATGCATTAATGTATACATGATCTACCTCTTTTTGATTTAATAAAAATCCCTAAAGCTTATAGAATTTAATCACCCAAGTAATTTCCCAATAATTCCAAGATTCAAACCCGCATCACTCTCATTCTATAGTTGTAACATTCATAGTGACACAGGTTGTGAGGTATTCACCATGAGCCATACCAGGACATGCTTTGAATTAATAATGCATTTTGACACCAGGATGTGAATGAGAATGTGTAGTGGAAATGTTTGGGGCCCCTACTACCTCCTCTTCTCAATGAGCTGCAGCTCAACTGAGTTGAGTACAGTGAGTACCTTGGTCCTAAAGCAAAGTACTAATCATCTTGTAAAACCTTGACACCTTCCATTGCTCACAGATTATGTTTTACTTGAGTTTTACAAAGTTTTCAGGACAATCTCAGGGAGATATTTTAGATTAAAATTTAGTCACATGACTTGAAATTGTTCCAATTAAACTTGTTTATGGCCATTTTCAAAAGTGAGCTAAATATTAACAGATATTCATGCCTACCACTACCTTTTATGTCAGAATCATCCTGAAGACATAAGAGCATTTTAATAATAATGGTTCACCTGAAGAATTTTACAAAGTAGAAGTACAGGTTATTTTACATGCATCACATACATAGTGTATTTCCTCTTAAAATAAAGTGCTTGTGCCCTCCAGGCTCAGAATGCAGTAGCCTTAATTGATTTTTCCTCATTGATGTTGGGGGTCATTCACTTATAGTAGCAGTCAGAAACTGTGAGGGTATACTTTTGCTTATCTCGTTACCTGTAGGTATTCTTTTAGGGTTATTCCTTATGGGTTGTAGTAGTCAGCTACTGCTGCCATAATGCTGTATAACAAAAATCCCAAACATCTTAATGGCTTAACCAAGGAAGTAGTTATTTTTCTTCCTCACTGTTCAGAAGGTTATCAGGGGTGACTCTACTTCAAACTTTCAGATTGTACACTTCAGGGGCCTCAGGAGGTTTGTTTCCTGAGTTTCTCATCCTTCTTAGATCAGTGTCTACCTGACGTATATTCTTCTCATGAAGAATAGCAGGGGTGTAGGAGGGCGAGTGGAAGCATTTGACAGCTAGGCTCTGAATGGACACATTGTTACTTTTGTCCGGAGAGAGGTACTGCAATCTCCTGGTACTGGGTAAGAAGTGGTGGGAGTGGGATCCAATCTACTACAGGGGTATGTGTTTTCCTTCTCTTGAAACTTGCCAGCCTATTCCTTTTTCTAAACATCTATATTGATGACCATACATAAAATCACAGTAAACGGCTATATGTAAAGACTCTTTAAAATATCATTTAATTTAAGCAAGGCTAAACACTCAGGAAAGAAGATTAAAATTATAAAGAGGTTACCCTCAAAGCTGATATTTTTCTTATCCTTGATGTATTTCCAGGGTGAACCAAAAAGTCATTTTTGGAGATATCTCTCTTGTTTAGGACAAATCAGAAACTAAATTTATTGCATACTTCCTCAAAAAATGTAGGTGTATGTGTGTATGTGTAAATGTATACGTATGTTGGGTAAAGTATCCAATTTGTATTAGAGATGAGTAATATTAGTCTTCATGAATTGGAATTCAGCATTTGCCCAGAATATGAAACATTCTAATTTATTTTCTTGTGTAAGATCTTTTACTTTGATTGTAGCTGTAAACTCTTAAATGGTTGATAGATTCTCAGTATTTGTAATGTACAGTAATATAGGTGAAAATCAGATGTACATGTGGTTATTAAATTGTTTATTCCATTACTTATGATGAAAAAAGCAAGAGTTCATATCAAAACATATAAATGACTGACTCTGATAAAGTCAAAGGGCCTTAAGATGCCCAGCTACTCTTCCCCATGACAGGCAGCAGCTAAATTTAGGATTGACAGCACATCCTTGGAATGAGATTATGTGATACTGGCATACAACAGGGAGCACAGCACACTGCATGTCAGAAAACTGAGGTTCATGGTCTTGCTCACTTGGAAAATTTGGTTAGACACTAAAAATTTGGGGGCATAGAGGATAACAGTAGTATATAATATCTGTTCTCAGGCTTAAATGAATTAGATCAAGTGCTATCATTATGATTTAAAACATGAAGACCTTGGATCTCCTAGAATGGGCAGCATTGTGCAGCTAGCTGCAACTTAGTAATGTAGCCTCTGGTGTCAGACTGCTTGAACTGAGATCCCTGCTCTACCATTTGAAGAGGGTGTGACCTTAGGTGGGTTTATCTTGCTCTCTGAGCTTCAGTTTTCTCATCTGTAAAATGTGAATTATAATAGTATCTATTTCAGAGGGTTGCTGTGAAGAGTAATCAAGGGAGGCATAATAAATGTTAAGCGTGATACCTGCCTGGCATATAGTAATTGCTTAATAAATGTTATTAGCTCAAAATTATCATTTTTGTTGTTTTTCACTGTGTGTTAAATCTATGCAATGCAAAAGAGTCTCAGAGAGCATTTTATTATATTGAGTCTTAAAAACAATGCACTTCTTGATAAAAGGACTTCCTTTCCTTTGGGTAGATATCCAGTAGTGGGATTCTGGATTGAATGGCAGATCTACTTTTGGTTCTGTGAGGAGTCTCCATTCTGTTTTCTATAGAGGCTGTACTAATTTGCAGTCTTACAACAGGGTAAAAGCATCTATTTCTCTCTGCGTCCATGATAGCATCTATTGTCTTCTGTCACAGGGGTAAGCAGATACAAATGTCATTTTGGTTTTAATTTGCATTTCTCTAATGATTAGTGATGTTGAACACTTTCTCTTATGTTTGTTGAGCATTTGTCTATCTTTATTTGCAAAGTTGGTCATGTCTTTTGCCCACTTTTTAATGGGGTTGTTTGTTTATTTCTTGCTGATTTGTTTGAGTTCTTTGTAGATTCTGGATATTAGCCCTTTATTTGATGTATAGTTAGTGAATATTTTCTCCCATTCTGTAGGTTATCTATTTGCTCTGTTGATTATTCCCTTTGTTGTGTTCAGAAGTATTTTAATTTAATGAAGTCCCATTTGTACAGTTGCTCTACTTATCTTTGGGATCTTAGTCATAAATTCCTTGCCTAGGATGATGGTCTAGAAGAGTTTTTCTTAAATTCTCTTCTAGAATTTTTGTGGTTTAATGCCTTAGATGTATGTCTTTTATCCATATTGAACTAATTTTTGTAAGTGGTAAGAGATGAGGGTCCTGTTTCATTCTTCTTCATGTGGAAATCCAATTTTGCCAGTACCATTTATTAAATATGGCTTCTTTTCTCCTGTATATGTTGTCCATTTTTTCAAGAATTAATGTTATAGGTAGATAGTTTTATAATTGGGGTTCTCTGTTCTCTTCCACTGGTCTATATCTCTATTTTTGTACCAATACCATGCTGTTTTGGTTACTATAGACTTATAGTAAAGTTTGAGGTCTGGGAAAGTGATGTATCTAGATTTGTTCTTTTTGCTTTGAGATCGCTTTGGTTATTCAGGCCCTTTTTTGATTACAAATGAATTGTAGAATTATTTTTTTATGGATCTGTGAAATATGATGGTATTTTGATGGGGACTGCACTGAATCTGTAAATCACTTTGGGCAGTATGGACACCTGCACTTGAGTGTTTTTTTGCAGCAAAATTCACAATTGTAAAGATGTAGAATCAACCTAAGTGCCCACTGATTCATGAATGGATTAACATAATGTGACATATATACATATGGACCATTACTCAGCCTTAAAAAAGAAATTAATTAATGTCTTTTGTAGAAATTTGGATGGAACTAGATATCAGTATCCTAGGTGAAGTATCTCAAATACGGAAAAACAAATCATATGTACTCTTTAATAACTTGGAACTAATTGATGGTCACACATGGCACAGAGAAGTAAAAGTCATTGGAAATCAATAAGGGAAAAGGGGATGAAGGGGAAGTATACAAACTTACCTAACAGTTACAATGAACACTGTTTGGGTGATGGGCACCCTAATAGCCCTTATTTAAGTGTTATAAAAGCTATCCACATAACAAAAACATTTGTATCTCTTAACATTTTGAAATAAAAATAAAACAATGTACTTCATCTAATTTTGATAACCAGACATTAACCCTTCATAACACTTTTGAGATGGCATCTGAATAGAGTGGGAAAGAATATTCAGTTTTCCTGCACACTTAAAAACATCTTTTTGATGAACTCAGAGTACAGCATCCCACAGCCTCACCTGAACAAAAAGCTCAGAGGTTACTCAGGCTCTCTAAGAAACAGGTCCACATGTGTGTAGAGATGTAGGAGGAGCCATAAGAGCAGAGATTCTAGCTGATTACAACTCTCAGGTCAAAAATTAGACAAGAAATTTAATAAACCTCACTAACAGGAGCTCAGTCATTTTCCTACAAGGTGATAGGCTATTGCAAATTTTGGTTTAAATCTTTCATCAAAAGTTGTCTTAACTAAAATTTACTCCATCTTCTGACAACTAGAGGGAAAGTTTTGAGACCATTTAATCTATGATACAGTTTAAATCAAATCTACTTTTGGCTAGAACAGGTTGAAGTTGGCAGTAAAACCATGTTGACTGGCTAGAATAATTGATCTACTTTTGTGAAGCCTTTTTGATTTTGTGTATTTTCATCAGCAACCTTATAATCATTAAACTTAAGGGCAGAGCACACCAACGGTAAACTGTTAAAATGATGAAAGATAGATATCGATAGATAAATAGCATCTAACACTTGTCTATTGCATCTTTCAAGCATCTCTCAAGTTCACCTACTTTCTATCTCCACTGATATAACTCTAGTTGGGTCATTAGCTTCCCCACCCCAGGATATAGTGCCACAAATACTTGGGCTTCTCATCTCCAACTTTTCCACACCCCTGACAACTCATTCTGAAGACTGCTGCTAGTTAGCTTTCAAATACCAAAGTTGACCAGCCTCCCATCCTAGCTTAGAACTCTTCAAATGATTGCAGTGGGTGGGGAAAGAGAGGGGAGGTGTGGGTGTTGTTTCCAGGTATTCAAGATAAGAGAGGCAAGAACCTAATGGTTTATAGAGATGGCGATAAGATATTATTCTGGAAAACAGGATAGGGTTGATTAGGTAGGACTTTATTAGCATTAAGAGGTCTGGCCTGAACATGATTGAGAGGGAAGTTTGGAGTCATTATACATATCTAAACAGTGTGCATATTACTCCGAAGTCTCTTTCATATGAAATTTTATGAATGTGTGTAAACAGAGACAGAGAAGTCTAGGAGAAAGTTTAAAATAGGAAAAAGTAGTTGCTTCTGAATGGTGGGCTTTGAAATCATTTATACTTTCTCCTTTGTGTCTTTTAATATTGCTGTCATTTTCTAAATAATTCTATATCCTTGTATTTTTAAACATTGAAGTTATTTTAACTTTGCAAGCAAAATAAAACAAGTTCTGGGTGGCACCTGTGGCTCAAGGAGTAGGGCGCTGGCCCTATATACCAGGGGTAGTGGGTTCAAACCCAGCCCTGGCCAAAAATGGCAAAACATAAAATAAAATAAATAAAAAATAAAACATGTTCCGTGCTCCTTTTTTACCATGCGACAAGGCAAATTAAAAACACTGGGTTAATTGAGACTCTGCACTTATGTCTCTCAACATAGCTGAATCTGTGGCACAATAAACAGTTTTCTAATAGGCTTCCTACTATCTCTGGCTTCCAAGTTTCTTGCCTATAGGAGTCTTTTGAGCCTCTTACTGGCAGAACCATAGCTCCTGTTAGTTAAGCTGAGCCAGCCATATGGATCATCGACCAAATGACAAGCCAATTCTAATTATACTGTTTTTGTTACTCTTTGAGAGGGCAGAGACAAGAATCATCATTTAAAATCCTGGTCAGAGTTTTTAGAGCCCCTAATCAGAGAAGTGATCATTGGTATTACAAACTGAATCAATCTACTGTGAAAATTGCTGGAAGGGAACTGATAAAGTCGTCTTCTTTTAAAGCCCCTGTTTTTTAAGGAAAACTACATTAACAAGAGTAGACAGGATTTTTAGCTCTGAGGAAAATTCCGAATGAAGCTGGGACAGGAATGGAGTTAGAATTTCTATGTAATTAAATATGGAGCACAAAGATAATTGTATCATTCTCCCAACTGAGATATTTTATTACTTATGGCCATCTACCCCTTGAAAATAGTTATCTGGAAATGAAGGCAGCACAATCTGATTATTTATTCATTTGGTCTCATTTGCTTTTAGAGCTATGTGAAAGTGCTTATTTCTCAGAGTTACTGTACTTCTCAGCACAAGGCATTTCCAGAAGGCTGAAGCAGATCCATTTCGGAAGCAAAAGTTGCCCCTGAAAACTAAGGGTAACATCGAAAGATCTAGATACAGCACCAAAATGTGATGGAGTTAACTGATTGATTTTATTTCCTAAAATATTCACCTATTATCTTCCAAGAAAACCTTTTAAAATGCTAGTTGTAGATCAAGGGTAAATATGGTGTATTAGTTTGCTAGGAATGCAGACAGACCGTGTGGCTGAAGTATCAGAAATTCATTTTCTCACAGCTCTAGATGCTAGACATTCGGGATAAAGGCTCCTGCAGGTTTGGTTTCTTCGGAGGACTTTCTCCTTGGTTCCTTCTCATAGTCTTCACATGGTCTTTCCTTTCACTCACGCGTCCTTGGTGTCTTTGTGTCCTACTCAGCTGTTCTTATTAAGACACCAGTGAGATTGGATTGGGGCCCACCTTAACAGCCTATTTCAATTTATCTCTCTAAAGGCCCTGCCTTCAAATACAGTCACATTCGAAGGCCCTGGGGTTTAGGGCTTCAATATATGAGGTTTGAGGGTCATAATCCAGTCCATAATAGGTCTCATAAGTTGGAAAGATTAAATTGAAAAAACAAAACAATGAAACAACTAAGATACTACTTGTTCTCTCATAGTACCAGCAATAAGGGTGAAATAATCTGAATATGGGCCTTTTCATACTCCCTGCCAAAAAAATCCCAAGGACTTGCTCAAACCAGATCATTACCCTTCTCTTTGCAATTGCCCAGAGGCCTCTCCAAAAGTGTTCACAGCTAATAAATGAGAAGAGGATGGTGTGTGAGCTTTGATGTCTAACAACCTCCCTAAAAATCCTAGTTTTTCCATTTATTATCAAAAGACAGCTTGGGCAGGTCATTTTGGCATCCCTGGGTCTCAGTTTTATCATTTGGAAAACGATACTCTTATTTCCTCTACCTTTCTCCTTCTGAGGTGGGTGGGGACCAAATGAGCAAAAAGCCACTAACTGGGCTGTGGGATTGGGAGGCTTGAGCTTGTGTTTGATCTGGAATGATGGTGGTTTAGTCATAGCATCATGGCAAAACAGGGTTGGATATATGACATTTCTGAAGCATTAAACCAAGTTTGGGGAAACAAATTATAAGAAATAAGAATATAAGCAATACAATATGTAAAAGGCAAAAGAAAAATGTAAAAGGCAGCAAATAAGCAATTCTTTTCCCTATTTCATTATATAAAGGTCTGGATATATCTTCAATACTTATAATAAAATGGAAACATGCAAATGATAAATTTAAAACTGTCAGAGGAACTAATGACATGTATAATAAATGGTCAAAAGTAATGGAAATTAGACTGTAGCTAGATGGGTTATGAGATCATATATACTTTCCATATTTGAAGCACAGATTGTTTTTCCTCTGAATTTCCCAGTATGCAAGGCAAAACTAGGAACATTATTATGGGCACAAAGCTTCAGAGGAGAAGAGGATCAACAGAAAAGACCAGTCTGAACCCAACTTCCAGAGTTTTCAAGTTTGGTAGATCAAGGTAGAAATTTATATTTTTCTAACACTGTCTTAATCTGTCTGATCATTAGCTAGGTCCGGAAATCTGTCTGATCATTAGTTAGGTCTGTAAAGTATATTCAGATGGCTTAATTTGGGTTCCCCCAATAAGAGGGCATTGAGACAAGATTTGAATGCAAAGGGTTTATTTGGGAACACAGCAGTAAGGGAGTGGAAAAGCAAGAGAAGAGAAGGAAGGTGGCAATACTGATGTCTCCCCAAGCTCATTACCATGGTGTGTGGGCAGCATTTCTCTGTGCTGGGGAAACTGCCCGGAAGAGTTGGATGTTGCCAAAAGTGAGAGATCTGGGTGTTTATATGCCAAGTTCTCAGTGGACATCAGTTGAAGGCTGCCCCTAGAAGGTGACAGCTTTTCAGCATTCCCAACTTACTATGTGAGTAGCAAAGTGTGTTATGGTACCCGCTGAAATTTTGCTTATGCTCATGGAAATGGGAGGAGTGAGGGAAGATGTGGCTGGCCAAAGTGATGCATTGACACCACCCTCACCACCATCCCAGAAACAACTCCCATGAGAGGTATATATATATATATATATATATATATATATATATCCAGCCCAAGAGCCTGGCTTACATTAGAAATGTATGAGATTTCAGAGTTGGGCCTAGGGGGATGTGTGCATAAAAGGGATAAATATTGTGATTCCCAAATGCCCTTCCCCCAAAGCCTTGCTTCAGGTGTACTTTGCTGAGATTTCCTTCTTCTTTTCTCTCTCTCTCTTTCTTTTTTTTTTTTTTTTGTAGAGACAGAGTTTCACTATATCGCCCTCTGTGGAGTGCTGTGGCATCACACAGCTCACAGCAACCTTCAACTCCTGGGCTTAGGAGGTTCTCTTGCTTCAGCTTTCCAAGTAGCTGGGACAACAGGTGCCCACCACAACACTCGGCTATTTTTTTGTTGCTGTTTGGCTGGGGCCGGGTTTGAACCCGCCACCCTTGTTATAGGGGGCTGGCGCCCTACAGACTGAGCCACAGGCGCCGCCCTCCTTCTTCTTTTCTCATCTTACAACATCCTTTTGTCACTGCAGTTGGCTCCTGTAAGAGTCCCAGTGTTGGCAAGTTATCTGTACAGATAAAAGGCTTTGAGAAAAGACCAGCATCTTTAGATACTTCCCTTCAGAAGAAATGTAGACAGTTCCAAGGAAGAGGGATTTGTATGACTTAATCCCATCCCACTCCCTTTGGGCCATTTTATTTAAAAATCTATTCAACCATCAATGCCATTAGCTCAGCAGATTGCTTGTTAATCCTCAGGCCAATAGCCAGATATCATATTGCCTTTCATTTTATAAACTCTGCTTTGAAAGAAAAAATTAAAAAAGAAAAAACAGAAGAAACAATGTGGGGCTTTGGCTCCAACCCCAGAGAGACCCACTATGTATTACTCATTTCAGGACTAGCTTCTAAAGTCAGATTCAGAGAACTTCTATCATTTGGGTGCCTAGACATCCACAGGGCGAGAAAGTAAATGCAATGATTCTGTTGTGAAAGTAGTGAGCACAATACAGGACATTGGTCAGCCAAATGAGGAACACAGCTCATGAAGCTGATCAATTCAGTTGCCATTAGTGACAAGTATAAATATCTGCCTTAAACTTGGGGACAATCTTAAAAGTGTATCTAATAATTTCCCAAGAAATCTGAAACTTAGGCCATCTCTACCCAAATTATGAGCAGGTATGCTTTCTTTCAGTGTTCCTATAATCTCTTTTCCCGGTGTTTTCAGAACCTAATTCCCTACGTCACCCCAACATACGGGTGGACACACATATTCTTGGGCATACTTCTCAAGTGGTTCACACTAACTCTGGCTCTTTTAATGTTGAAGAAGTTACGGCTATAAAAATTGGTGAATTTCCTTTCGTCACCCACTAAATGAAATCATGGAACTCTATGTCCACCTTCTTGCCTCAACAGCATAATTTCCCTGAGTTGGAAAGAAAAAGTCTTAGGCCTTGAGTAGTGTGTGCCCCTGGCTGGGTCTCTGTGATCCACGTCATTAGGTGCTTTTTGGGGACTGTCCATGTAATGAGTGTGGGCAAATATAAAACAAAGAATGCACGTCTTCCTCTTTCTCAAATTCTGATTCACCTATTTGGATTTGTGAAAAATCTGGGCAGGGCATTTCCCAATGCGTAGTAATTGAGTTTATCTCTGATTTGCTTTGTCTGGGTCAGACCTAGCCAATGTGATGAATCAGTGATACCATTTTGAGAAGTCAAGCTGACAAAAGGTCTGGAAATAGAGAAGAGTAGAATTTAAAGCCGTCACTCTCCTCCTGCCGACAGTGCTGTACTCATGGTTTATGTTGTTACTCAAGGAAACAAATGCTAATCAAGGCTCCCTCTCCTCGACATGGCACCATGATCACTTTCTCTATCTCCCTCCTTGGAAGCCAGGACATGCTCAGAATTCAGCATGTATTTGGGGCTATTTGTAAAGGCAAACAGATTCCCTCATCCTATCCTGAAGGAACAAGAAAGCTTTTCGAATCATACATACTCTTTATTATGACTCTGTGGTAACGTAGGAGCCTTACATGCCTTCTGAATCTAAAAGGAAAATTGCTGATAATCAGTGACATTTTCATGGTGTTATTCTGTTTCTTTGATAACTAGGAAACAATTTATCAGGAAAGGCAAGTGGTGTCCTGTAAGGGACATTGGAGAGGGGATATGGATGCTAATACCCAAGCCAAAGGTTTCAATTTCAACACCCATAAAATAGCTAGGTGAGATCATCCTTAGGACTTTTCCAGTGCTGACAACGAGCCCACCTATCTTTAGTAAACAGAACATTTAATTAAGCAGAATTTGTCATTTCTCAACTCTTCCAGATAGATGAAATAATTTACTGTATGAATTGAAAGTCTTGAGCCAATAAGGAAAACCTACCCACATCCCAGACTGCCTTATGCTGTTGAAGTTGACAAAAATTACTGTGAGGAATCAGAAAAGGGTGTAAAAAAGAACAACGCGTACCTGGCAGAATTTGTATATCAGCGTGTTATAGTTTGCCAAAGTGTTCTTGAAACTTAAATCTTCCATTACATAACTTTTCATCACTTTCTTAAAAATGTTCCGGTTGGGTTGGCATGTTTTATGATTTCCCTTGCTTCAAAGATAAGCATGTTGTCAAAAATTAGACTAACATTCCCAGGTATTTTTGAATTTAAAAGGTTTGGGGTAAGCAAGGATGCCAAAGAAGGTTGAATAAAGAAGTTATTAATTAAGATATTTAGAAAGTAACATGGCATGTGCCTCAGACAAAGAGATGATAGCTAATTTCAAAAACCTATAGTCCAAAATTGGCTAGCTCTCCATGAATATAAACACATGCAAGGGTTTGGAAAATTAAGGAACAATCTGGGAACAAACTGGAGTGTGCATGTTGGATCCTTTTCTGTACAGAAACGAACCTCAGTAAGTTTTTCTACTGAATGGCAGCATATATGGTTGGTGTACTGGGATAGAATATTTCTGCAAGCTGATGGAAGGAGTACTTTCCTCCAGTTCTGGTCATGAATGGGCCCGATAACCTGTTAATTTGTTTTTGATCAAACACATAGAAAATTAATTTTCTCCTCTAATGGCTTAGACACAATTCATGGCAAACTAACTTAAAGTTTCCTTTTTTATGAAAGACTTAAGGTACTGTTGACTGGTAATTTATGCATAGAATTCAGGCAAGGGGGTCATTTATCTATGACACATCTCTCAGCTCTCTGTATATGGAGAATTTCAAACTAAATATGTGAAAATTTAACTTTCCTGCATCTGAACAAGGATATTATTATACTTTCAAAACTATTCAGAGATTTATTCCTCTATGAGTACTTTTACTTGACTGATGCAACTGGCCATTAGGAAAATAAGCTCTTATTTGTATGGATACAAAGATTATTTGGGAAGAGAAGAGCCAAGAATGGGTTATCTAATTTGTGAATGCTTTTCTAAAATGAAAGTGACTCATACACTCAATAAATGCAATCAATTTAACTTTTTAAAAGGTTGTCTGAACAAAGACTCAATTTTTCCTATTCTTTAGGGAAATCAGTATGTGTACTCAGTTTAGTTAGGCATCACTCTATGGTAATACTTACAGAGATATATTATTATAACATTCTCCTCCAGGGGGCGTTAAATCTTCAGTAAAGCTTCAATTGCACTGGAAAGACATTCAAATTCAGTTAGCAAAAGCAGACTGTCTAGTTTCCTTTTTACCGGGATGTAGGAGTTCTAGGGCCCATATCCCGAATTTTACACATCAGAGTTATCTCAGGTTTCTAGACTGGGTCTTACACTTTTTAGTAAGTCTACAGCAGGTGAGCAAAGCCCATGGCCCTAGGGTGTGTGCTGGGAGCCTAGTGTAGCCTTGTTAGTCTCTGTGCCTTGTGACGGGGCTTGGATGGACTGACCCTGATTATTTTTTCCTGCAAACCTTTAAAGAGACTCTTTCTACAGCCAGGTTTGAGGGCTTTCCTGGGGCAGACATGGACTCCTGGTGATCCAAAGGTAACCTAAAATAGGTTAGAGAAAGTCATGTGCTTCACAATGGCAGAGAATTCCTCTTCCCTACTTCAGTCATACAAAGGGTTATTTTTTCAATGAAATCATTACCTAGGCTGGTAATCTTTAAGGAACCAGAAACTTTAGGTAGTAAAGTCTATGACTTTAAGGTAGCACAGTGCAGTGGGGAAGAAGTCCATAGGTTCTGGAGTTCACTAACAGAGTTTCATTATTTGGTATATTTCTTACAAACTCTTGGGTCCTGAGCTAATTACTTTATTCCATGTCTCTGATTCTTCATTCACAAAAGATTATCTCCTAGGGTAGTTGTAAGGATTAACTGAGGCAATTCACAGCAAGTATTTACCACTTGGTACATAGTAAGTGTTCCATAAGTGCTGTTTGTTCGTATTACAGGCAGTCCCTGGGTTAAAATTGAAATAGGTTTTGTAAGTTGTTCTTAAATTGAATTTGTATGTAAACTGGAATAGGCATGTTTACCTGTTACGTATACTAGCTTCCATTCATAAGTGTGAGTCATATGTCAGTCCGATGTTTGTAAGTTGGGGACTTACTGCAACATCCTCCATTCAGAAGTGTGAGCTGCACATATGTTGGATGTTTGTAACTTGGGGACTGCCTGCATTCTTTAGTCTGGAGCTGACAACCTCACCATATGGCTCCAGCCTTGTCTCACTTCTTCCCTGCATTGACTCCTTCATCCCAACCACTTTCCTATACTTGTATTTATTCCTTTGCTGCTTCTGCTGCTGCTTCTTTCCCTGCCTGCCTCATCACCTCATGAGATCCTACTTGTGAGGATATTTGTAATAGACCTTATAACAAACAAGGATTATTTATAATGGACCTTAAAACAAACAAAACCTCACAATTCTGCATTCCAAGAACCAAATGTGCTTTCTTCTACCTCTGACAAGTGACAGGGACACGATATCTTGATTATGTGGCAGATGTACAGGTTTATATGTTTTTCAAAACTCATAAAACTGTACACTTAACATGTGTGCATTTTTCATATAAATTATACCTCTATAAACCAACCCAGTAGGAAAGCAATGAGAAGACCTGTTTTTAGAGATAGAAATACCAGGTTCAAACTGAAGTTCTAATATTTTCTACCTAGCAGATCATGAACCCCTTTCATTTCCAGTTTCTGCCCATGCAAATAGAGTAATTATCATTTTCTTTTCTTGTAATAAGGGTTAAAAGACTCGGTAATGGTACAGAATGTCTCACACACTATTTGCACTCAGTTGATGCCACGTGATTATCAGGACCTTCCTTCCTAGCATAGCTATTTCTGTATTTGTCACACACCCCTGTCAACCAGACGGCAATCTCAAAGATGATATATGCTGCTTTTCTCTTTTCCATTTTCTCTAGCATAGCAAATAAGTACTTGCTTTCTGTAGCTAATCATACCTGTTTTTGAAGAGTAAATGCCAAAAAGCACCCTGACTTAAGCCTCTGCAGGATGCCACACTTGCATATAATCACCTAGTAAGGCTCAGTATTTTAAAGTCTGACAGATACTTTATTTGGCCAATAATTCAGCTATGGCTCCCCAGTGTACAGTAGAGCTTAATAACACATTTTTCATTATGATAGTTCTTTAGGTTCACAAGGGTTGTCTGTTTTTCTTTAGAGCAAGTGGAATGACTGTACTGTTTTCTTGTCCAATAAGTCACTCTGCTTTCCATGGTTCAAAGTTAAACTTTTATTTGGTTTTAAATTAAAAAAATAAATTTCATTATTAAATAGTGAGATGGATCTAACTAATGTTCAGATAGTAGCTTACTCAGGAATATACCACCAGGGGTACAATTTAAGGGGGTGGATCACCTAAACTAAAATTATCTGTTATGTTGTAGTGTTTGTTAAAAGTTCAACAGTGGCATAATTCAAAAGAAACTGAAATACAAAGTTTTAAATGTTTACAATAGATGGGAGAAGAAAACCACTTATTCTACTTCAATCACAAACTACTTTCCTTCTCATTGCCAATCACTTTGGACACTATACCACAGTGCTAATGTCATCAGGTTCATCTGCTTTCTTTTGCCTGCTTGGCAGGGATTTCAAGTATTCGAGGTGTCTCCGGGCATCTTCTTGATTTTGCCTCACGTAATATACCACGTACGAGATCACCATGGTGAACCAGCCGAACATGGTGACAAGCATGGCATAATCAGTAGTCTTTTTAGGGAGGTTACAAAGGTCGGCATCGTTGGCAGCATTGAGGAATGGTCTCCCGGCGTGTTCATCCAACACAGAGGTTTTGCAGATCACATTGTGGGCTGTCTCGTGATTGGACGCCATGCTCCTTAGAACTTGCTGTAGAGTGCAGTCACAGTGCCAGGGGTTGTTGGCAATTCTGGCCCTGGCCTTCAAGTTATTGAAGGCATTTTTGTGCACGCTTTGAATCCGATTGTCCGACAAGTCCAAAGTCTGCAAAGTTTCAGCTACTCCTTTAAAAGCATGCTCATCAATAAACTCAATGCCATTTTTAGACAGGTTGAGAACTTTCAGTTGATGGAGGTCCTTAAAAATCTCATTGGGGATAGATGTGATCTGATTGGAGTCCAGATACAGTAACACAGTTTCAGGAGGAAGATCTCTAGGTATTTCCTTGAGATTTGCATTGCTACAAGTGACATTTAAACCCCCAGAGGAAGAACAAAGACAGCCCTTGGGACACATACTGGCAGAATGAAAGCACAGTATCATAAGAACAAAACTTTGTAGGAGGAGACACATGGAGAGGGAACGGGTCAACCACAGGTCTACCAGATTCATGCTGGAATGTCAGCATAATCACGAGCCCATTCCTCATTGACTCCAACACATGGGGCAACAGTTCCAGTCCTGTCTGCAACGTTGATTTCTTTCTTTGGTGGTTAAAAGGCTGCAACTAACACACGTGCCTCTTCATTATTCCTGTCCTTGGTTGGGCACCTAAAGGAAAGGGAAACAGATGTAATTAGCTCTTTTGCAGAGGGAGGTACTTTGCAATTAAAAGTGCTCTCAGGTGTCTGGCATTCTAAGTGGGCAGGAGGGTTAGTTATACAGGTAATTTCCATCAACACCACTGGGAGTTATTTGTGAGACAGTGGAGTCTCCTGCTCAAATCCCAGTCGCTATGGGAGAGAACTGTCAATAAATGAAAACATTCTCAAATTCTATTGCTTTGCTTTCAGCTGTACAGAATTAGAGCAAACACTCCCTGTTTTTCTCATCTCTACTGTTTTTCTCCACATCCTGGACCCCTTCTAAATTCTACATCAATAAAATTTAATTACATCTTTCATTCTTTTTACAATAACTGATGCATTAATGCAATTTAGCCCTGCACTTGGATAGCAATGAGAAATAATGCCACTATTTCATGGCTAATGACCGTAGACAGGAATATCTCTCATGGCTTTTGAATGGATGTCCAGTTTGGGTTATTAACTTTACAGAAACACTTCATTTGAATTAAGAAAAGAATAAATGCATTCCAACCTTCATGACAAAATGTTGCTGGAGGCTGACCACCAAGAACCTCCAGAAGAGTTGCCTCCCTTATGACTGTCTGAAATTACATTATACCTGGGAGGATGCTTTTAACTGAATTTCCAAGGATTTTCTTTGTTTTCTGAACAAATCCCTCCCCAATATATCTTCAAATATGACACACACTTATAAGACTTCTTTATATGAGATGGGAGATGAGACAAAAGAAAGACTAGTCTCTAAGCCATCCCCAAAGACTAATTTTCTCTTTTCTCTCTATCCACACACACACACACACACACATACACACACACACACACACACCCCGTACCAAAAACATATACACATATTAATAAAGGAAAAACACTATATCAAAATTATAATATTCAATACATACTGATAACAGAAGATGAATACAAGTCATGTCAAACACTTCTTGTCACTGCAGATGTCAAATGTGACTTGAGTATTAAAAATTTAATTCAGTCTTTTCCTTTCTTACATGTGTATACATTTTTCTGGCACCCTCCGTATATACAGCATTAATGCTGGCAGGGACTATAGAAACTACAAAATTGAGGTGATATAAGCAAGGTTATAAAGCTCACTCAACAGCAGAGAGCAGAGATAAGAATGTAAGTTAACCTTCAAAACTGCCCTCCAAAGTAGAGAAGACGGCACATCTGAGGGACCCCTTCACAGTGGGGAGGAGTGGATCTCAGAGAGATTATGACTTGCCCAAGGTTCAACAGCTTTCAGATGTAGAGACGGGACCCTATGCAAAGTCTTTGTTCTGAGTCATTACTCTGCTAGCTCTTTCCCTGTCCTCACCTTTCTCTTCTGACCCCATCTGTGCCTGGGATAGTCAGGCCCAGCAAGCATTGCCTGTATATCTGATGTGATTATGTTGAAGCCCAATCCTCTGTGCTGTGAATGTTACTCTAAGTTGAGGTTCCCATGGAGCTCAAGAGGGGGCCTTCTGCATTGTAGGGGAATCCATGCCTGACTGAGATTTCCTTCCAGGATCTGAGAAACAAGGAGAGAATTCACACTCCTCTTACAGCAATGAGCAACAAACAACTTTCTGCATGAGCAACAAATTGCTTTCTGCAAACTTATCTTTTATGAACATCCCAGATGGATAAATACAGAGGGAAATGACTCCAAATGTTACCAAACTCACAGAAGAGAAGATTAATGTGAGCTGAAAACATAACGGGTTGTTAATCATGGAATAAATAAGATTAGCAACAGCAGAGTGGAGTGAATGTGCTTTTAGAATCCTGTGTCCCTTAAATGCCAGAGAATATTAAATTAAAGTAGGACCCCCTAGGCTCACTAAGCCATCCATCAATAGTTCTTTTCATTTGCAGCAGAAGTGTCCTCTCTTTCATGTTTTCCTCCAAAACTGGGTTGCATGGCATTTGGGGACTTTGGAAATTATCTAGCTGGGAGAGAGAAGAAATAAACAGGTATGGAAGGAAAGACACTCAGAGAAGAAAGAGAAGCAGAAGGACAAGGCGAAGAATGCTGGGAGGAGGGCATGAAAAGATGCAGGAGACAGAAGAAATGAATGTGACTGAAGAAAATATGGGGGGCATCAACCAAGTGACTTCCATTCACTGAGGATAAACAACCAGCCTAACACCTGCTGAAAGGTGAGAAGCCTTTTCTGGAGGTCACATGTCACATTTCTCATGAGATGGATTCAAAGACTTTTGCCGTAGCAGAGTGTTCTCTAACACAGACTATAAGCTCCCTGAGGGCAGAGACATTTTTCTGCCTCCTGCAGAAACAACAGAAAACAATTCCAAGTTAGAAAGTACACTGGGTTTGTATCCCAGCCTTAATCCTTATTAGCAGTGTGCTCTTGAGGAAGTTATGCAATTTCCCTAAACCTTATTTTCCATATCTTTATATAGAGATTGTAAAAGCATCTAATTACAAGGTTGAAATGAGAATTATGTGCGATAATCCACGTAAAGCACTTTGCATAGTGCCAAATAGGTAGTAAAATCTCAATGCTTGTCAGCTACACTTACTATTATTATTCCTGAATACATCCTCAATGCATAGCACAGTGTTTTGCATATAGTAAGGGCTAAATTATCCATTGTATGAATGGAGCAATAAAATATTAAAGGATCTAGCTGTGCCTTTTCTTCTCTATGGTAATTATTTTTATCAATATTTGTGACATAAACATTGGCTCATCAAATGTCCATGGGTTTTACACGTCAACATAGTAGAATTTCTTTGGAAAAGTTACACAATCATCTCTTAGGAGATGGGGGAAGAATGGAACTCTTTTTCAACAGACTTAGTCATGGTTTTTCCATAAGGATCATTCCAATGGCCTTGGTTACAAATTAGAAGTGTTTAAGACATATATTGAGTTTTTTACATCAAATTACAATCCCTCCTGAGAAGGAGCCCATCATGCCCCAAATGGTTCAACTATGCACTGGACAGGATATTTGTTAGGAGCGTCAATGCAAAGCATCCTTTGCATTCAAAGAAGTTGGATTCAAACTATGTATTTCATTTTCTCTCTGTGATGTTTGAGAATAAACCTTCTGGGACTGGCTAGATTGCTGCCCACTGTGACTCAGCTACTAGAGCCTGTCCCTTAGCCAGTGTGCAAAATGTAAAGACCTAAGTCTTTGGATGTTGCTACGGTCTGAATATTTATGCCTTCTACAAATTAATATGTTAAAATCTAATCCCATATGTGAAGGTATTTGGAGGTGAGGACTCTCAGAGGTGATTAGGTCAACAAAGCAGAGCTTTCAGGATGGAATTAATAGTCACATAAATGAGGCCCCAGAGAACTCTCTTGCCTCTTCTGCCATGTGAGGACACAAGCAGAAGGTGGCCGTCTATAAATCAGACAACTGACCCTCACCAGACAGCACATTTTCTGGCAACTTGATCTTGAAGTTTCCAGGCTCCAGAACTGTGAAAAATAAATTTCTGTTGCTTTAGTAGCACATCCATCTTAGTAGACTAAGACCAATGTCCAGGGGGCAGACAGCATGATCAAAAATATCAAACCAAGGTCGTTTTCAGCAGGGAACTTGGAAGAGCAGCTCTTTAGTTCATGATACTGAACCACTAGTTTCCAAAAAGACTGTCAGTATGACACTGCCTTAAATTACTGGATAGGTCAATAGTGGCTATTGAAAAAGGAAGATATGGGGAGATGTGCCTCAGAGAAGAAAAAGGTGGACATTCTTCTGACATTGGTAATCATCCAGCAGAGTACAGCTTGAAAACGTAAAACTCTTTCCTGTTCTGTTTTGAATCAAATCTACACACAAACCCAAAGCAGGTACTGGGCAAAAATAGTGCCTCCTTACCCACTTTAGAATGAGGTATCTAACATAAACGAGGGTTTAAGGTCACACTGATGAGGGCACAAACAGCAGTAGCAGTCACTGCCTATCCTTCTGATAAGGACCAAGATCCCCTGAAGGGACAGACCAAGATAAACAGTGTATTTTCTACCTCCTAACTCCCCCTTCACGATTCTCAACTCATTAGACTACTTTGTTCTCATCCACTCATTCCCTTCAAACATGTCTGTGTCAGTCAGGAAGGCACAATATTTCTGGATGTGCTGTTTAGCTATTGGCTATGCCACAGAAGAAGACCATGTATCCCCAAACTCATATCTTACTCACATTTTCTTCTTTTTTCACCACACAGGTTTCTGAACTGTAGTTAATGCTGGGATCAGTTGGCAACCATCAAACATGGTTTCCAGAAGAAAAAGAAAGTGCACTTAGCAGGATGTTCATTCATTGAGAAGACAGTATGTCAGCTGATTAATACCACTGTCTTGCTTCTTATTTCTTTGTTCTCATCATTAAAGGATACTCAGGGATACACCAGGGTTCTAACCGGAAAGCTTTTATTAACCCTCTGAAATAACTGAGTGTAGCAGATACACCGATTTCTTCTAATTTTATAGCCTATGTAACTTTGCTACCAAATAGAAGGATTTGGTTAAAGTGCAAAAAAATAGCAAAACACAAAATTCAAACCAATGTGGAAAAAAGCCCTCATACATTTTATTATTTAAAATTCAAAACTTCTGTATGCCAAAAAGGTAAGTCCATATACAAAGTCAAAGAACAGATGAAAAATGAAGGGCTGATATTTTTAATGTAAAAAAGTCCTCATAAGGGAATAAAAGACTAATCCAAATGAAAAATGGAGTTCCAGGCACAGTGGTGTGAACCTATAATCCCAGCTACTCGGGAAGCAGAGGCAGAAGGATCATTTTGAGCCCAGGAGTTCAAATCCAGCCTGAGCAACATGATGAGGTCTCTTAAAAAGGGAGGGGGGGGAGGGCAGAAAAACAATATGCACAAATGATAATGTATATAAGGTCTTCTTTGTATAGAATATAAACCACATGAAAATATTCTTGACCTCACTGACAGTAAAATAAATTCAAGCTTAAGTACTTATCATCTTGGTTAAAATTAGGAAGACTATCCAGTGTCAATGAATTGGTGAAGTACAAAGCACTCTCAAACAGTTGATGAGAGAATAGGATGGTGCACTTTTTCTATTTGAACATTTTAAGAATATCTATCAAGATTTTTAAATTTAAGAATGTTTGTCCAAAGATGACTCCCCAAACCATCTTGAAAAAGTAATAAGTATGATCAAGTTTTAAAATTTTTTTAAAAAAGATAAATATGGAAAGACATGTGTGTACGTGGATCTATATAATATTCTTATATATGCATAGATCATTTCCAAAAGGATATGGATGTGTCCAAAACTACTAATAATAGTTAACTTTAGGCTGGGCATTACAGGATCACTCCTGTAATCCTAGCACTCTGGGAGGCCAAGGCAGGTGGATTGCTTGAGCTCACAAGCTGGAGACCAGCCTGAGCAAAAGGGAGACTCCGTATCTAAAAATAGCCAGGTGTTGAGGCAGGCGCCCGCAGTCCCAGCTACCAAGGAGGCTAAGGCAAGAGAATCACTTTGAGCCCAAGAGATTGAAGTTGCTGTGAGCTATGATACCACTGCACTCTCAAAGGGACAAAGGGAGAGTCTTTCTCAACAACAACAAAAAAATAGTTAACTCTGAGCAAGTTGTTGAACTAAGGGGCTGTCTGCATAAAAAGTAGAATTGCTTTTTATTTTAGATCCTTCTATATTTGTAACTTCTTGTGGTATAAGGATGTATTTTATTTTATAATAAATTTAAAAAGATAATAACACAAGAGTACTAATGATTAGGCCAAACTAACCCAAATATTAGCCCAAATAACTAACCCAAACTTAATGGCTCAGAAGTAGGCGTTCAGTGCATGTCGGAGTTGGACAATGTTGAACAAGAGGGCAAAGGCAAATGGGAAGACAAGGAATTTTTAAAAGCAGATATTCAAGATGAGAGACTGAATATACAAATGGACAATGGGAAAACCAGGTATAAAAATAGAACTCTGATCCACATTCTACAGCAACTGGCATCAGAAACCAAGCTACAGCCTCTGTGGCATTGGCCAAATCAGCCAGGAGCTGATTAATAACTGAAGCTTCCCTAATGTTTTACCTTGATTTAAACTTAGGACCAACCAGAGAAAGGCAAGTATGTACCCAAAACCAATTACCTAGGATGCTCGTCTAGCTAGCTTGCTTTCTGTGTCCCATGTCAACAGCCTCAAATCAGAGCATACCTATAGCCTTCCTTTCTGTCCTATGGTAAAGCCTTTAAATCTCTCCTGCTTGCCTCTTTTGAGTCTCTGCCAAATGCAAGGGATGGTGGCTGCCTTCCTTGCTATAGGAAGCTCTGAATGAACAGTATTTGCTTGTTTTCATTTCAGTGGCTTTGTTTATTTCCAGAAAACCTTAAAGTACTTGGGCTTTCCTGTATAAAGTTTATACTTTCCTATAAATTCAGTATAGGTTGCATAAGACATCAATCTGTGTAGTTGTAAATAACTAGAGATAGCTGAGACCTGAATAATTCTCCCCACTGCTACTCTTTGGCATCATGTTCATAGATACAACTCCTTCATTCAATTATTTAGCACCGCCAAGAATTTTGCTTTTATATTTCCAGGCAAGATTGCCTACTACAGGAAGAGTCCACTGGGGCCTCAGACTGGGCATACCTAAAAGTGAAATCATAACTTTCATCCTTCAGCTCCACCCAATGACCTTCCATTCCTTGATAAGCTATCCTTTCTTCCTTCTTGGTTTCTTGAAAAGTTTCATTTTCATTCTCCCTTCTGTCTAGCCCTCGCTTTGCATTCACCTTGTCTCTTTCCTAGTTCAGATTTCCATCATCTTGTCTGGAAAGAGCACGGGTCTCTTTCCTGGACAGCTTCTGCACTCTCGCTCTGTTTCCATTTTTTCTACTGTCAGGTTACAGTAATGCCCTACACATGTCATCCTGTTAGTCAGAAGGCTTTACTGACCCACTGTGGTTCATAACAATCTTCTTTTCCAATTGTACCTCCCACCTTACTTCCATACACAGATAAAGAAACCTAAACATAGCTCTGTGACAAAGCTGATGAGGAAAGGTACTTCTACCCCAACCATAAGATTTATCAGAAGCCACCCCAGCTGAGAATCTTTACAACTTGAATGGCTTTCCCGTTAAAATTCAATTATGGAGATGTGGCCCATGAGTCATTTAGGTGGCTCATTAATAACAACAGCTGTTATTGGATAGAGATAGGAACTGACAAGGCAGGCAGATACAGGAGGAAGAGAGGATCCTGATACATGTATTTAACAGAAACATAATCTGGTTTCAGATCCAAAATTATTTAAGGAAGGGAGATCCTATTTAAGGAAGGGAGATCCTGAAATCTCTGGACTTTCCTTTCTCTAATTTCCTAGCCTCTACTGTATTATATGCCATTTCTACTTCAAATTAAAGACCTCAGTTTATTTTCCCTACTACTGGACTATGAGGTTCCAGAGAATAGAGTCAGGGTCTTGCTCATTTTTATATTCACACATTCCCCTGTTAAGAAATCTAATAAATATTTATTGAAAGGAATAAGGATCCATTCTCATTTCATCATAAAACATCTATCATTTACCTGGCACTTATTATATGCATTTATTAAGTGATGAACTCATTCAGGTTCCTGGTTAAATGAATACAGAGTTCCAAAGGGTAGGATTAAATTACCACATGAAGCTTGGCTGACACATGTTCTGTGAATCTAACATCTCCTTTCCTATTTTGAGGATAAGTAGGGTCAAAATGTACTCACCCTGTCACCTCCCCAAAGAAGGGAATAGGTTAATTTTATGACCCCAGATACAGCCCCTAGGACAGTACCCAGAATAATCTGTTGTTTGAAGATGAAGTTGGTGAGGAGTTAAGAGATGTTTTGACATTGGAGTGAGCCTGCATCTCCAGAATTTGTCAGTAAGTGATGAGAAACTACTTCCTACTGGTTAGACATGGTCAACAGGGGGAAAGAGATCCCCAAAGGGAAAGCATATTGGGTATCAGCTCATTATGCCATAGGATTCCTTGGTAGGGCACAGGGACTCCAGAAATGATAGGGCTGATGCTTCGATTTTGGGGAAATGATCACCCAGACTGTGTTTTCTATCACAGTCAGGGGATCCATGTGTGGTAGAGGCATGAAAGATCCTTAGGAGAAAAGGACCAGGTCCAGACACCATGAATGCTCACCCCATTCTCTCTCCCAGAGCAACTGGCACCCAGTAATGCCCAACTGTGCAAAGGGTGGGATGGGAGGGCAGAGAGGAGAAATCAAGCTGCCCACTATACTTCCTTTCCCTTTGAGCCTGAAACAAAGGGAAGTAGAGAATGTTTGAATATTAAATGAAATTCAGAGTTTTGGTTAATCTCTTGAACTAGACATTTAAATGATATTTAAGTTTTCCTTTGGTTTAAATTAACTGAGTTTGTGACTTAAAATAAAAGTAGGACAACCTATTAACTAAAATGCACAAAATTATGGGGCTGATTGAAGTCTGCATTTAGAGATCAGGGAGGATGACCAAGAGAATAGAGATTAAAGGAGCAGTAGAAACACAAAGTAAAGTTGCATTTTATTTTGGTTTCATATACGTATATAACCTCACACAATCCTCACAACATCCTAAAAGGTAGAAATTGGGACCCTTGCACAGATGGAAAAAATGAGGCTTAAAGACATTATGTAATCTGTATGTGGTAACAGTTGCTAAGTGACAGAGTGATAAGACCTTGACTTTGGCTTCCAGAGCATGGGTGGTCAAATTTTGCACCATTCACCATTTTACACCTGAACTCTATTTTTTTTCTTCTCAACTCCTTCCACTAAGATGTGGAACAAGGACCAGGATAGATTTTTCTTTTTTTTTTTTTTTTGTAGAGACAGAGTCTCACTTTATCGCCCTCGGTAGAGTGCCGTGGCGTCACCCAGCTCACAGCAACCGCCAACTCCTGGGCTTAGGTGATTCTCTTGCTCAGCCTCCCGAGTAGCTGGGACTACAGGCGCCCGCCACAATGCCCGGCTATTTTTCGGTTTTGCAGTTTGGCGAGGCTGGGTTTGAACCCGCCACCTTCAGCATATGGGGCTGGCGCCCTACTTGCTGAGCCACAGTTGCCACCCAGGATAGATTTTTCATTTGGAGAATTTCTGAATGCTGAAAAGAAGAGTACTTGGTTAGTGAAAGGAAGAGGAAAAGGCCGAGGTATGCTTCTAAAGTCAGTGGTTCTCAACCTTCCTAATGCTGCGGCCCTTTAATACTATTCCTGTGGGTCATGACCCATAGGTTGAGAATCACTGTTAAGTGAAAAGCTCTAAAATTATACATTTATGAACTACTTCAAATGCTTGTGATACTCTCTTTTGATCACATCTAAACATCCTTGTGACATATACATTGTAGACATCATTACTCGTATTCTAAGATAGTAGAGGAAGTCATAGGATGGAAACTCCTCAAAGTTACGTATCTGGTTAGCAGAAGGACAGAACCTGGCTTTCAGGTGTCTCAACAGGGCCCATTCAAGCGCTGGTTTAATACAGCTCTTTTCCAGCCCACTTTTTGAAATGGAAAGTCTGTAAATACACATGTTGAGTTTCAAATACCAAATCAGCCCTCTGTTGACCTTTTCTTACAAAGTTTGGGAATATCAAAGGTTTGGAAAATCTGTTAGAATTTCTTAAAGGCCACTCTAATACACAACTTTTATCAGAATCACATGAAATCCATTTGTTCCAGATCTCGGTCAGTTTAGGGAACGCTTTTCCTTTTTTGAAATTTATTTCACAAAATAAATCTTAAAAAAACTCTCATGTTTTTGGGGAAAAACTGAAACTACCAAATGCACTGCCTCCTTCCCACATATTCTAGTGCCTATATATCTTTAGAGTGGATTTAAAAATTCTACCTATTAATCCACTGTAAAAGCAAATGAATACATTTTAAAAACCTACTTTCATTTGAACCCAGCAGTTGTCCTTCTGGGGGTACTGATCAAGGATAAAGATACCACTGTCTTTGCTAACATCTGTATTTATTATGCAACATTCTGCATGTTTATAGAGAGACTGAGTGGGAATCTACCGATCTTGGTTTCTTTCTGCTTCTCTACTATTTTTTCCCAGCAAGCGCTTATGGCATTTACAACTTGAGAGCTTTGCAAACTTTTAACACATAATCTACATAAATGTAGGCTCCCAGAGACTCACCAGACTCTAAGATAACTTCAAAGCTGCCTTTAGAAAGCCCTAAGTTAAGATGAAATCAGCTGGATTTCTGAGTAGGATGAGAGACTGCTACCATTTTAAAAAATGTGTTTCCTGCTTAACCCTGCATTACCTTTCTTATACCAGATAAATTGTGAGAACATTCATTGACTTGGTAGGAAAAGCATAGGATTGAGATCCAAGGTCCAGAAACTAGATTTAAACCTCGGCTTCCCATGAAATGAATTTCAGAAATTGAGCAAATCACTCACACTTTCACGCTTTGGTTGCCCAAGGACTATCATCGTCACTTATGTCCACCTCACTGGTCTCGTAATTATGAGTATGACATAAAATACATATGTAATATACCTCAGAAACTGCCAAGGACCATTCAAAGATGGTCTACCATAGGTTTTAGTATTTACTTATTTTCCTAAAATATCATATAATTCAGTTTTGAGATCCTCATTCTTCTTTGTCTCAAACATAGCCAACTACGAAGTGATTCTCATATTACCTAATAGTGTTCATGACAAAATATATTTAACCTGAACCTAATCAAGAAAGAAGAACCATCATCCAGAATAATTTTGCTGCTCTAAAAATTCCCTGTGCTTCACCTACCCATAGAATATATGACACAAAGAGTGAGCCCTAACATAAACTACCAACTTCAGACGACAATAAACTATCAGTGCTGGTTCATGAATCATAACAAATGTACCGCTCTGTCATAGGATATTGATATTGGGAGAGGCTGTGAGTATACTGGGGGCAGGGGAATAAGGGAATTCTGTACCTTCTACTTAATTTTGCTGTGAACCTAAACTGCTCTTAGAAAAAGTATGTGAAAACCAAACAGAAGAAGAAAGGACTGAATTAATCTGGAACTTGGGACATTTTACAGACTGACTAACCCAGATTCACTCTGAAAGGTCACTGATGGAAAAGAAAAACAGCAAAATACAAAAATACAAAAGTACAAAAGCAAAGAAACAAAACAACGATAAGAAAAAACAGACCTTAGAACTGTTCTAGATTCAGGGAAAAGATATGTCACAACTAAAGATAATGGAAAAGATCAGGTTTTGCATTTAAAGAAAATGTGAGAAAAGGACATTACTGGAACAGTTAGGGAGATTTGAATGTAGACAATTGGTTGGATATTATTGGATCAAATTTATATCTCTTGGACATTATCATGATATGAATACAATAGGAATAATCTTTATTCTTAGGGGTACATGCTGAGTATTTTGGGTTAAAGTGTTCTAATAACTATAATTTTAAAATTACTTTGCAAAACAAACTATACCCGCATATGTACAGAAGTGGCAAAAGAATGAACAATTTGTAAAGGGAAGGTGATGGATACAGAAGTGTTCATGATAACATTTTTTTAACATATCAGAAAGTGTCAATTTTTTTTCAAATATAAATTTGGAGTAGGGCTATTTTTTAATTTTTAATTTTTATAAAGAGCTTTAGGCTGGGCACAGTGGCTCACACTTGTAACCCCAGCACTCTGGGAGGCCAAGGCAGGAGGATCCCTTGAACTCAGAAGTTGGAGACTAGCCTGAGCAAGAGCGAAACTCCACCTCTACTAAAAATGGAAAAATTAGCCAGGCATTGTGGCAGCACCAGTAGTTCCAGCTACTCTGTAGGCTAAAGTAGGAGGATGGCTCGATTCCAGGAGTTTGAGGTTGCTGTGAGCTGCACTGGCACCATGGCACTCTCGTCTGGGCAGCAGAGTGAGACTGTGTCTCAAAAAACAAAACAAAACAAAACAAAAAACCCAAAACTTCAAGTAAAAAAGGTACGCTTTTTGGGGGGTGGGGTTGGCCAGGGCTGGGTTTGAACCTGCCATCTCCAGCATATGGGGCTGGCACCCTATTCCTTTGAGCCACAGGCGCCGCCCAGAAGGTATGCTTTTTTTGTTGAAGCAGGAAAGTCATAGGAATCCTAGTTGGCCTTGAACTGACACAAAATGGAAACTCAAAGTCAAATGAGCAGCAATTCTCTGAAATTGCATTTCACAAGCTCCAGGACTGGTACATTGTCCTATGTGACACTTGCAGGGTACATTCGGTGGCAACATGGAGAGCATGGCATGGCCACTTATTAATTATGTATCTTCTCTGCAGTTTTCTTATCTGAACGGGGATTAATAAATGTTCCCACCTCACAAAGGTGTGGTGAGGATTAATTAAGGTAAAACATGTAAAGCCCTCTGTCCATGATAACTTCTCAGTATGAGGTCCTACTGCTGCTACCACCACCATCATTCTCCTTTTACACCTTGTCTTCTCTGCTGTGATGATGTGCAGCCAATAGTCTACTGTTTTTGCTCTTATTTTGATGGTCCCTTCCCCCCTACTTTTTCTAGAGAGTCAATAATTGTATTTTTATGTACTATCAACTTTACCATGTTATTCTAAGGAGGATCTAAAAGGTCCACATTCGAAGACACATCTATAGCATAGTCATGGAATGATAAAGAAAATAAAATGAGTAGTGAGGGAAAAGAATGAAAGGGACATTTTATGGGCACCACTATGTGCAGGGCACTGGGCTTTAAAGATGGAAAAGAATTTTCCTCCAGGAAGGCTCATACCCAGAGTCTGTCCATGTCTGATTTAAATGATGAAATCCAAGCCTTTTAAGCTGATGATACTTGGATGTGATTTTAAACTTTGAATTGGTGCTACGATAAGTTGAATGTTTTGGGGTATGTTGGAATAGGATGAATATATTTTCTCATGGAGAATAATTGTGAATCTTTGAAAGCCAGAGGATAGATTGTGGTAAACTAAAAAAAAAAAAAAAAAAAAAAAATCGCCCCCAAAATATCTAAGTCCTAATGCCTGGAACCTAGAACATTTTGTGGAAAAAGAGACTTTGTAAATGTGATTAAGTTAGGGATGTTAAGATGGAGAGGTTATCTTGGATTATGTGGATGAGCCTTAAATATAATTTTAATTGTCCTTATAGGAAGAAGACAGAGAGAGATCTAACAAAATAGAAGAAAGGGCAATGTAACTACTAAGGTAGAGATTGAAATGATATAGCTACAAGTCAAGAAATTCTGACAGCCCCCAAAAGCTGAAAGGAACAAGCAATGGAGTCTCCCTTATACGCTTCAGAGGAAGTGTGGGCCCAAGCCCTCAAATTGATTTTACCCATTTATACTGATTTCAGATTTCTACCTGTAAGAGAATTGATCCATTGTTTGTAGCCACTAAGTTTGTCGCAATTTGTTATAGCAGCCATAGGAAATGAATACTGTAGTATGTGAAGAATGGAAGTGTAAGTCAGTTCTGACTCCCCATCATACTAGTTAAGAGTTTTTGCTGGAATCAAGCACTTCAATTGGCTCTGAGTTTCCTGACAGCCAAAGGAAGAAAACAAAAATGTCAAATTACAAGATGGTTATTATGTAATAATGCAAAAAGAATAGGTTAGTGACAGAGATAAAGAGTTTTTAAAAGCTCCTGGGAAAGGGCCATCACAATGTACAATTTCACTGAGGATGTTCACTGAGGATGTGGATACATTCTTCTTTCGCTTTAGACATAACACGAAATCACTGATCCGTAACATATTTTCTAAGGTACAGAAAACTAAATTATGACCTGGGGATGATGTTTGCTACCTAGGCAGTATAAGACGAGGATGGGACAGAAAATGTGTCAGAACAGGAGAGTTAGTATGCCTTTTATAGTGAGATGGTCCACAAGTTTATTCTAAAAAGACACATTTGAAAGTGAAAAGCAGCACTGGGGACAACAGGTTTGAGTAGGAACTGTCCCAGGCAAAATGAGACACATGGTTACCTCACTTATAAACAGTGTCCTTAAAGGTCAGAGGAGAGTCTAATCAAATCTACAGAATACCATTTTAAAAAAAGTGTAGAGCCCTAACTGAGACTAAAACAAACCCCTGTGGACAGGGCCCATTGTCTTCCAGACATCAACAAAGATTGGCTTCTGCGGACTATTAATTGTAAATTTTACAAATAGCATTATACTACAGTTGAATTTCTTTAAATAAAGAAATCAATCATGTAACACAAATATTTTATTCTTCTAGGTCTTACATGTGTATACATACCTCATTTTTATGGTTTCCATTTTAGCATGGGTAACAATCTTGTCTCTTTCAAGGATCTACGTTGTCACAACATTCATCATTTTAATGCTTGCATAGCACTCCAGTGAATGGGATTGTCTATTAGATCTATGTACACATCATTCTTTTGTTAAATGTTTGGGTTGTCTCCCACTTTTTGCAATCATAAATAATGTGGAATTAAATTTATTTCATTCATAGTCTATACCATTGGAAGAGCCAGTGAAGAATAAAATGGGCAATGTCTTTAAAAGGGGGAAAGATTGATTACATCTGTCTAGTTTGTATAGAACTTCTGTTTGTAGAACCAAAACTAAACTACACAGAGCTATTCCATGGGGAAGGCAACAGTTTTAAGAGTCTGAGTTGCCCTCTCCTGGTTTTAGCAATTGTGGATTTTGGTCACCAAGATATCTGCTATAAACCATCATCTCAGTCCCTCTGTTCTCTGGTTAGAATAGAGCAGACCAGAAAGTCAGGGTTCTATTTTTTGTCAAAACTTTCTATTTTAAAAAAAAAACTTTATTTACAGTTCCTATAACATTTTTTGGCACTACTCTATTTTTCCTAAGCGTAGTCACTAGGGAAAATTAATGTTCTTTACGTGTTTTCCACAAAAACTTAACTGCAAATATGATTTCATATACGTAGAAGATTGTTTTTTCACTGGGGCACTGATTATTATACCAAACAATTAAAAAAGAAAATATTTTTAAAACTAAAAGTAATCTAAATATTCAACATAATGAAATTGATTTAATTAATACGATCATCAACAAAAAGATTGAAGCCATCTGCAAGTCCTAACAAGAAGATGTCAAATATATATTACTGAGGGAAAGATTAGCACGTATTACCCTACATGTGGGTGACAGAATGAAGGATCTACACACACACACACACACACACACACACACACACACACACACGTGCTAAGGCTTGAGAAAGTTATGGAAAAATAATTAAAAAATTGATAGTAGGGTTAGCTTTAAGGAATGGTTCTGGAAGATGCTGGAATAGAGGAGAACTTTTACTTTTTATCTTATACCATTTTCTAGTATTGTAATTCTTTTACCATGAGAATAATTATAATAATAACTAGGTAATAAGAAAGAAGTTTGGCCAGTAGGCATTGATTGATAACCTATTCTCTGTTAGGAGCAATAGAAGGTGCAAAAATATGTGACACATGCATCTATTGTCACCAGCTAAGCCATCCTTAACAATTGTTTAAACTTTCTGAATCTCAGCAAAGCACACAGGAAACACCATAGGCCTGATGCTAGATAAAACCAAGTTCAACTCACAGTTCTGATACCAGCTGGGGATCTTGGAGTCTCAGTGTCTTCAACTATATAATACACAGCTCATGGATTTCTGATGTGGTTCTGATAATGCCTGTCTCATTGAAGATGTACGGCATTTATTATTGACTCTAAATATGTGTCTTCAAAAGGGTCAGAATCACATTCAGATTTTTGAAGGGTTCTGAGGAAAGCTAGATTTCTGAAATTCTAGCAAATTAGTATTCTGAAATCATGTAAGTCTGATGAACACTCTCTTTGAAAGCCACAATGGAAATCAGCCTGTTAAAGTTTCTGAGAAGTTGCAGCAAAGCAACTAGTAATTTCCCAAATATACTTGAGACTCTGCTGAAAGCCTCCCCATACCTCATTATTTTTTCAGAGTTAACCACCCATGGAATAAGACATTGATAAATTCAGAACTAATTGAACAACATTTTATACTACCTCTACTACTGCAAAAACTAAGAATAATAATAGTCTCATTTTACCCAAATATTCTGGAGAAGTATGATGTTACAAGTTTTGCAAATCAAAATTCTAGTTTTACTTGATTGCTATCAGCTTGCATAATATTATCATGAATGCCCAACATCAAATAATGTCTATTGTAGGCAGAGATGAAAAAATTAATAGTTCATAGTTATTAATAAGGGTAATTTTTATTTAATTAAAGAAATTTCCCTTGATTAAAACTATTCATGCCTAAAAGTAAATAAAGATGAGTGGGTTATTATGCTTCAATTTTATACTGTGGTGTTTTCTCATTATCAGATACCACTTTTTTGTTTTTTTTTTGAGACAGAGTCTCACTTTGTCACCCTCGGAAGAGAGTGCTATGACGTCACAGCTCACAGCAACCTCTAACTCTTGGGCTTAAGTGATGCTCTTTGCCTCAGCCTCTCAAGTAGCGGGGACCTCAGGCACCCACCACAATGCCGGGTTTTTTTTGTTGTTGTTGTTGCAGTTGTCATAGTTGTTTAGCAAGCTCAGGCCGGGTTCCAACCTGCCTGCCTTAGTGTACGTTGCCGGCGCCCTACCAATTGAGCTATGGGCATCACCACCTTTATTGTTTTATTTTTTTAGTTTTTATGGGTGCGCATTATATTTTGATACATGCACACAATGTGTAAAGACTAAATGAGAATATTTGGTATACATGTATACATTATCTCAAACATTATTAACAGTTTTGTGTTGGAAATATTTCGAATTTTCTTTTCTAGCTGTTTTGACATATACAGTATATGGTTGTTTACTATAATCATTGTTTTGTGCCTTGGAAGACTAGAACTTATTCCTTCTATGTAATTGAGTTTCTGTATGCACTGACGAACCTTCCTACACTACTTTTATTTTTGAAAAGATCATTTAATGATATGACCTTTAAATGTATTAAAAACCTTAAAAACTAATTTTTTTAAAAGGGCTTTAGAGTTAGGCATTTCTATGTTTGTCTGTCAATCAACCTTTACTAGTTAATGCTAGTAATTTTTTACTTATTTATTTTGTGATTTTTAGGGCATATTACTTAACACTAAACATCCATGTTTCCACCTGTAAAGCAGGAATGATAATATATCTATTTCACGTATTTGGTAGCTGGTTTCCAAAAATGGCCTTCATGAATACTCATCCTCTATTATCCACGCCTTTTTGCAATGTTACCTGAAAAGTTTTTCCCATGAAGAGGTGGAGTCTATTTTCACACTCCTCAAATCTGGCCTGGTGTGGGACTTGCTTTCATCATACAGTAAGGCAAAAGTGGTCCTACGCCAGTTCTTGGAACCCTGACCTGCCACCATGTGGACAAGCCCTGGTCAGCCTGTCGGATCATATGAAATCAGATACAGGAGACGTCAGCTGTTCTGGCTAAGGTCTCCTAGCCTAGAACTAGCCATACTCCAAATATAAGGAATAGCCTGCCCAAGATCATCCAACTAGCAGATCTGTTGCTGACTATAGACTAATGAGTTAGCCCTGCCAAGATCAGAAGAACCATCAAGCCACTCCTGGATTTGTGAGCAATAACACATGCTACTGGGCTCAGGGATATTTGTTATGGGACAAAAACTAACTGATATATGACTATTTTCAATTAATATATTTATATTTCTCATCACTAACCCTGATTAATTTTTTACATCTAAACCTTAATAAGTAATAGAACATTTCCTGATAAAAAGAAGAGAGATATATAAGAGAGATATCATTCAAAAATATTGTAATTGCCCAACATTGAAAGACATCAGCAGTTCCTTTGCCATTAGAAACCGAATTATTTAATTCTATTTGTTGAATGTGTCACTCAATAATGTTCCAAGTTATGAAGATAACCTCTAAGCAAGCCTAGAAAACTGATACAAAATATATTCATGTCAGTGCTCCATTAGTGCAGGCTGCTGATTATGAGAGGGAACTCAGGAGTTAGACTGAATCTAAATCCCAGTTCTTTTATTAACCTTGCCTTGCCTCAGTGTTCTTATCTGTTAAATGAGTATAACCACAGTACTTATGTCTTCTATTTGTAGTAAGAATAAACTTAGATGATTAAGTAAAGGACTTAGAGTAGGACCTGCCACTGTCAGTGCACAATAAATGTTAGCTGTGTCTCTTTGTTGAATGATTTTTGTTTTAAACATAAGCTTGGAAACCAAGCCAGCATGGTAGTTCTAGGCATATGTGTATAGCCATCCTAGTGCTTGCAATTCTGAAAAGCTGTTGTGCAAACACAAAGAGAAACATCAAAGAGATAACTACAAAGGAAGCAAAGGTTCTAGAGATGCCATGAAGAATTTAAATGCCATGTCTTGGCAATCCTGATGAAACAGAACTGAAATCACATTTTTGTTGATTCAGGCATTATTGCTAGTATATGGATAGTATGAGGTTCTTACCCAGTGTTTTGTCTGCAAAGGGTCCACTCTCCATTATTCAGGCCTGAATAGAGAAATAATTTTCACTCAGCTTATTCCCTCCAGTTTTCCTCCTAACTATAAATTCAAAAATCTGGTTCCAGAGTCAGTGAAGTAGGTATGGGACTTAGTGTTGAGACAGATTACACAGATGATGTATAAAATGCAAAGCCAAGAATCATCTCATAACCAGAGTAGCTCTTTTGAATCTCCTATTTTTTTCCTTTGCAGAACTATTATCCATCAAGCCAAGTGGAATTGCTATTCCTCCAATCTGTTATCAGAAGCCAAGTGGCGTATAAATCATCCCTAACCTCCAAGTGATTTTCCCTTGATTTCAGATTTAGATTCTTCATTCTGTGAAGCATTCTAATATACATTTTCAAATTTCATCATCTCAAGGATCACATGGGGACTAGTGTAAGGGCAAAGTTTTCCTCATTTACTTCATCTTAGAATACATTTTCTTAAAATAAAAAACCTTAAGCTCTCTTTAAAGGTGAAAACAATGGAAAAACCAACAAACTATATCTGTAGAATTATAAATTCATACAAAAAACTTAGTACAATACTGCCAATGTCAGTTTAATTTTAACAGTAAAGTCATTGGACAGGCTCCTGCTTAGCTGACTATGCCAGTAGGTAAATGGGGTGGCCCTACTTTAAACCAAAGGCTTGGATATAGTCCAGAAATGTTCTTGCCTCTCTGTGCTTGACCTGAGCCCTCTACCTTCTCAGGTGGACATAGGTTTAATTCCAACCAAGAGAAATTCCCCTTTTTGCAAGAAAAAAAAAAAGACCTTAAAAACAAAAAAGCAAATCAGAACTGAGATTATGGTCCATCTTTTTCATACTATACAGTTCACTGAAGTTCCATAGGAAAATAATGTTGCCCTGAGTTAGCTTGATTTTCCTCTGGGAACCAACCGGAAAAATTAACAGCTACCCAGGGACTTAGCTTTTGTCAACAACAACCAAACAAAACTTTCCAAACCCATTAATTGTTGGCATGACGCAATATAACTTCCTCTATCTCCTTATATAACATGCCAATTTAAATAAATATTCTCCATCTTGGCATTTGTGGTTCTTACTGAACAAACCAGGAGACAAGATAAGTGAAAAGGATAGGAATCAGTTCAGGTGAAGTGAGGAAAGTCAAATGAGAGACAGCCATTTCTAGAACAAGATAATGGAAATCCCCATCTAGTCACCTCTAAAAGCTGACATAAATTTTAAAAAGTAACCCACCATCATATTAACATGGAGTCACAAAGTTCCTTGCCTGTGGGGTGGTTTCAGGAATTATGACTGAAGTGCTACCATATTAAGCCAGATTTTAAATGCATTCAGCTCAACAAACCCATGTTTGGTCAAGTGTGATCCCATTTATTTTTACCCCACCTGTGGCTTTTATTTTGTGTAGTCACAGCATGTGAGAACAGGAAAGGTGATGAGCCTGGTGGGATCTCCCCGTTTCCCTGATTTAATAACACTTGGTGTAAGAGGAACACAACCTACCTGAGCATTTCTTTCTTTTCCTGTTTCCAATTCAGCAATTCCCAAAATCACAGATGGGAGGATTGGACAGAGCAGAGCAAAACCCTCATGTGTGGGTGGGCCTGTGAGCCATCTGACTGTCACAGCTGTGGGTATCCCGAGAGCTGCATTAGGGCCACAACACAGTGTGTACTCAGGACATGCTTGCTCAATATCGGGCTGAGTGGCTGAAAACATGATGGGAGTTTCTCAAGAACCTAAGACCCTGAGGAGTTGAGGGCTGAAGTCCTGGGGGGAGGTCAGCCCACCCTTAACAAGGCAGACTTTTCCACCTCTTCATTTGTATGGCGGTCTATATGGAAATGGAGGAGAAGGAGGAAAGAGACAGAGACGCTACTTGTGAGCTGGGCGTAATCAGGTTCAAAACCAAAGCAGCAAGCCTCCCACACTGGGGAAATGGAAAAGGCACTGTCCGATTCATGGAGTGTGACATCTAGCAAATCAAGAGGATGGTGCCTCTGCTCTTCCAGACAGCCACCCAGGGATGGCTACTGTCAGGGGGAGGTCAGGCTGTTGGAGGGGACAGTGTTGTTTAGCATGTTGAGACTGGTCCTGGTGGCCCAGATGCACTGTCATGGAGCCTATGACCCTGGACTGGCCAGTAAGATTCAGGAACATCTAGTCAAAGTCGAAGGTGAAATATTTCATGAAGGGAGAGTGAGTCAGGGAGAGACTGCGTCTGTACTAAAGTACATTTTTTTTCTAAAGATGTGCCAGCATTTCTCTCTTTTCTCCTACTTTAGAAGCAATGACATCATTGTCAACCCTTGGGGAGCTGGTGCGTCTGAGTCTACCAGGGCTTCTTGGACTCAGCTGCCGGAACTCCCTGGAGTTGAGGCAAACATCACAGGGCTGCAGATACTGAAGTCTTTCCACCTGCCATGACAGGTGGCACTCATCCCACGATGGGGAAACTGAGGCCTTGCCCTTATAAAGAGCTGATTCTTCTACTTTCCAGATAGTGTATTATTGTCCATTTAGGGCTCCAGGTGGGTCTCTTTACAACTGATGAACAATCATCTGTGGCAGAGGTTGTGCTTGCCATTCTACAGCCAGAACTAGGAGGCAGTGGCTGGAACGGATAAGCTAAGGAGCGATTCTGGTGGTGGGACGGGGGCACTCATTACTCTTTACTGATGCTGGCAAACATTCCCTGCCCTGCCTGAAATTTCTCCCCTAGGACAAAGCAGTAGCAAGTATGATCCTTGCCATAGTTCTTCCTTTAAAAAGTGTTCCTGTGTGAACACTTCTCTGTGTGAACAGATCTTCTCTATTGACCAGACCAGAACAGAATTCTGGGTGTCTAGAAAGGGCTGAGAATGTATTTCGGAAGTATCATCTTTTTCCTCTTTATCTGCTATCATCAAGCTTCCACGTTACGTCCTCACGGATGCACCAGAGACGGCCGAGTCTCTGAGATGACTGAGATGGAAGCCTCATCGAAATGTCTCTCCGGTGCCAAAGCAAGGAAGAATCTAGCAAAAGTCTTTCCAGAGGCCGCCTGGGAAGCATCTTTTGTTTGGCAGCTCTGTCCAGAGGCTGCTGTGGGATGAGATAAGGCTGCAGAAGGTGAGGGAGCCAAGGCTAATTCTTAATTATTCAGACTCTGGATTATCTCAACCCTGATCTCTTCCCATCCCATCTGCCTCCTCAGTCCTGGGTCATTTTCACCACTCATTATCACCAGCACCAGAGGGAAGGCAGAGGAAAGGAAAGGAGATGAAATTCAAATGAATCAATCTTGCCACTTGTTAGCAGCTCAGCTCCCAAGTACACCAAGGGAGGAGGCTGCAGCTCCTCTGTGGGTTTCAGTTCTCTGTGCTATTCTTGTCCCCTGTGCTGCCAGGCAATATCGAGGGGGCTGTATGGAAACGCTGTGTGGGCTGAGAAAAGAAGGTGGGTGGTGGGGGGAGAGGACCCTGGAACAGGAGCTTCTTCAAAGGAAAGCAAAAGGAATTGTATGCTCAGTGGCAGCATGCCACACAGAGTAGCCCAGATTTTATTAAACAAACTCCTGTTTGGAAGCACACTGTCCCCTCAGAACTAGGAGAAAAGGGATGCTGAGATCACAATGAGAGCCACTGTGATGCAGGGGATACACTGATCGGCATACCAACAAAAAGAAAAGGAGGACATCTCCTCAAACGATTATGCCAAAGACAGCAAAAGCAGAAGCAAGCGAGGGCTGGATTAAAACCTGAAAGGATAATGAAAAGGAAGAAAAACACATTAAGGCCTTTAAAACCACAGTCACCAACACGGGTAGCACAGCAGGGAGAGAGGACAGAGCCCAGAAGCAGACAGAATTGCCGTGTCTCTTGGAGCTTATAACATAGGAAGGGGTTGGATTGTGGGCACCATGTCCTGGCCTGTTCTGTCTGTGGTGCTCACTGCGAGGCACCACCCAGGTGTTCCTGTGACTGACTTGCCCCAGCTGCCGGGAGCACTCACGGCAGACAGCTTTTGACCGTCAGCCCCTTTGGGAAGTTTTTGTGGCAGACAGCCACTTTTCTCTCCAGAAAGAGCCCAATGCAGTGCCTGGTCAGTAGGGGATAGGATAAAAATAGGATAAAAACCTAGGCCATCCTGTCCTACTTTGGGACAGCTTTGAAGGATCAGTCTAGAATCAGAGCCACGTGTGAGTTGTGTGAGGCGTTGCTGAGTCCGCATCACAGCGGGCCTCCTCCCTCCCCCCATTCCTTCCCTTCTCGTTCACCAGTGTTGATCCTGAGAGCCCCCCTTCATACATGGCTCGCACGCCCGCCCATCTCCAAGTCATCAGTCGTCTCCCTGGAATCCCAACATGGAATAGGTTACGATTGCTACCTTTTGCTGACCCTATCCGGGTTATCACTTTTTCCGAGGTGAAGATTAACTTTTGTGTGTGAAGTTGGTGTATGCCACCAGAAGAGAAAAAATGCAAAATCGGAGAGAGAGAGAAAGGCAATGTATTATCCAAATGGGAATTGAATAAAAAAGTTGAGCTTCAAATTAAATGCGAAAAGAAACAGTGTTGAAGCTACCATATGGAACACGGCTAACTAAGAAATAACCGTTTACCTGAGCAAAGCAAGGGGCATAGTCTGTGTAAATCCTCTAAGTAACTTTGTATGGTTAGGGCTGGGAAGATGGTACTTTCTTTAGGGGAAAACTGTAGGCCATACAGTCCTAGAGAATGTTTTCCATCAGACCCAGGTATTGTAAGTGAGAGAGAGGACTAAGTTATCACCAGCGGGTCTGGACTCACTCCCCTACTGAAACACGGAAAGGCCCTTGACACGGCTCTTAGACCCCAAGTCTGAGAGGAGTAGAGCAAGAAACTCCTCACTAAACAGAGACGCATGGAACCCAGATATTCCTGAATCATCTCACAGGAATTTCCATCAGTTGAGCTGCCTAGGCAAATTAAGGTATTGTCATGCAATAGTACGTAGTTGTCTTTTAAAAGGAGTACTAGAGCAATATTTGTACGTATGTAGAGAGAGGGACAGAGATGGACACATACATAGATATAGAAATGAAACGGGTATAAGTACAAATGAGCTGTGTGTAGACTTATATGTGAGGGATAACATGTTAGGAATGAAGTCTAGATGTGCATATAGAGAGAGACAGAAAAGATCTACCACATCTTAATATTGAAAGAAAAAGATGCCAGCTGCAGCACAGTGTGTGTGGCAGCATCATTCCACTTTCCCCAGCAAACACATATGCAGCATGGGTTACTGCTCTGATAATTTCACCATTACTAACTTAATACTGATAACCATGTTTTGAAGTATTCACAATTATTGTTCCCATTTTCTGGATGAAAAAATTGGGGGCATAGAGAAGTTAGTTTTCCCAAGATCACAGAACAAGTAAGTGATTAAGCCAGAATTTGAACCCATGCAGAATCCATGCTAAGCACCACATTGAGTTTTCTCTCACCGCTAATGCTTGTCCAAATAGAGCATATTGACTAAGTCAATTAAAATATCTCTGCTCTCTTCCTCGCCCTCTCTCTCTCTCTCTCTCTCTCTCTCTCTCTCTCTCATCATCACAGGGAAATTTAATTGCCACTGCAACAATATTAAGAGGTGAGACCCCTGAGACGTAGTTGTGGGATTTGTGCCATTTTACAACAGCAAGTTTGGCTCCTTCTGTCTCTTTGTCCTTCTCCACATGATAACACAACAAGAAGACGCTTGTCAGCTGTTGGTGCATTAATCTTGGAATTCTCAGCCTGGTCAAGAAATGTGAGAAAACAAGTTTCTGTTCATATATAAATTACCCAGTCTCGAGTATTCTGTTATAGCAGTATAAAATGGACGAAGTCAGCAAAAAGGCTGAAGAAAAGAACCAGAAATTGTCAGAGAAGAGATAGAAAAGAGTAAACGTAGATGGCAAAGGCCAGGATGCCATAATTTTCCAACCAACCTGCCCAATTCCTGATAGTGCATAGATCTTGAAATGTCACATGTACCGAGACTGACTTGATTTCATGGGAACCAGCTGGACTGACCAGTCCCAAACAATCTGCTTTTCCCTTTGTTTTCTTAAACACTATTAGAAAATGCAAAGCCTATGCAGAGAAAGCTGGAACTTTTCCAACTTTATTGTCAACCGAGGGGTAGGGGGACAAGGAGTTATTTAACTAGCCTCAATCCTGATTGAATAACTTGAGCAAATCATATAAATTGGCTGATTCACCAGAAAAAAAGTTGGATAAGCCCAAAGCAGACAACTCAGCCGGAAGAATCCTGAGAAAATATTGAGGGAAACAAGCCCTGTGGACTAAGGGCCAGCCCATGTCAGACATCAATATGCATTATACTCAAAAAGAGCCCAAAGAGCTGGTGCCAAGGTTTGTTCAGCAAAGTGCTATAAGGTAAGAACATAAGGAATTCTGCTGCAGGTATCTTAGGAAAAGTGGGCATCCCAGCTCGGCACAGGTAAGCAGGGATGTGGAAGGTGGATACAAAATGGATATAAGCAGGGATGGGGAAGACCTTCCAAGACGGCTGTCTGGGGTCAGAAGAGTTGATAACTAATGACCTGGGTTGAGTGCTAGAAGGGGTCCTGCTTTGAGAAGGCAGTACTTTTGGAATGGAATCTGGGATGAGTTCCGTCACTTCAATGACGTGCAAGTTTTAGGCACCTACAGGTCCTCCCAGCCACAGCCCTTCCACCCTCATATTGGACCAGGACATTGAAAATGGCTGTGCTTTCATTCCTCATCAGCATTCAACATCCCCTGGTGGGGCCCTGCCATGAACCTCTGCTCCTTGGGGTCCAATTCCCAGCATATCTTTGATAACCCCTTTCATCATTTCCCTAGACTTTGCTGGAGCTTTATACTTGGGCTACATTGATGGGCTCCAACCAACTGTATTGCCTTAACTGCTCAAATTTGAGTTTACCAATATTTGAAGATTACAAGTTCTGCTGCCACAATGCATCCGACAGATCAGATGGCTGTGGTGTTGGTGATGCCATGTCCTGTAGATATGATTTGAATGGCTGTTTCCTTCCTCGGTGGGGCAAGGGATGCCCCATAGCCTTAGTTTCCCTGTTCCTGGTCTTAACCTCTCCTAAGCTTCTCCCATTCACAAACTGTGCCCTGGAAATCCCAGCATGTTCTGCAACTAACTAAGCATGACTAGAATACAAAATATCTTACAACGAGCTTCGGGTTAAACTTGTGAATAAACAAGGATGGGGGGTGGTGCCATGGCTCAAAGGAGTAGGGCACCAGCCCCATATGCCAGAGGTGGCAGGTTCAAACCCAGCCCCAGCCAAAAACTTCGAAAGCCAAACAAACAATAACAACAACAACAAAAACAAAGATAGGATTGTTTGTGTGTATAATTTTTACATGCTGCAGAAGGCTTAGATAGAGAAACAAAGGGTGTAAATTAGGAAACCTCAGATCTTGCATTGTTTTGGATAAACAATCTGGAAAAGTGAAACAGGAAATGAGAGCTAATTGATATAGAAGAAGGAAAAACAGCAGTCCTTTGACACTACTGTGCTGCGGCTGAATACCACATTCAATGTGCATTGGGAAAGGGAGAACTACCCTGCTGCGAGAACTCTAAAGGGAGAAGCCACAGAGAAGCCCAGTGGCTCTTCAAAGTGAACAACAGTCACCACCAAAGGGGGCACGTGGTCTTTCTCCAGACCGGGAAATGTCTTTCTGGTGGACTATGCCAGGAAACCGATTTTCGCATCTTAGTGATAGAACTTCCTGGGGGGGGAGGGATAAATGATAAATAACTCTTCCCACCAGGAACAAAAGCAAAAGGAAAAGTAGTTACTCAGTGAACCAGGTGACTTGATGAGAAAGCAACTACAAAAGTTCTGTTCTGCAAGTGACAATTTATACGAGTATGCAGGTGGAGAAGGAGGAGTGGGGGAAGGGAAAAAAAAGGAGACGGAGGGAGTGAACTTGAGAGTTTGCAGAGAAAGTGTGGCAATAAAGACATGCAAGGTATGTGTGGAGGACAGCTCAATTGTAGGTAATGTATAATAAAACAAAAAGACCATAAAACAATTGGACAAAAGAGCAGAAGCTGGTTACAAAGTTATTGCCAAGACCTGTGTGAGAAGTGACTGGGGGTTAACTGTGGTACCTTCTTATCCACAGTTTTGCTTTTTTTTTTAAATTATTTTTTATTGAGTCATAACTGTGTACAATAATTCAGTCATGGAGGACAGTGTGCGGGCTTCACATACAATCGGAGATATTTTTATCAACCTGATTAATATAACATTCATGATATTTTCTCATTTACCATGTGAAAACAATTTTGATCCATATTTAGAAGTTTTTTCCTGACCCTTCACATATGCACCACAAGTGTGATCTCACCCTTTATCCTCTCTCCCCCCACCCTCTCCCTCTCCTTCCCTCCCTCACCCCTTTCCCCATCTTATTGTGCAATAAGTGGGTTGTAGCCTTCGCTTGAAAGATATAAATTTGCTTCATATTAGGGGTGTA
>CAUYRH010083803.1:0-10495 GCA_963574655.1 Perodicticus potto | reverse complement strand
TGCTTTCAGAATTTTCTCCTTCATATTAACTTTAGTGAAGTTAATTATGATGTGCCTGGGGGATGTCTTATTCAGGTTGAGTTGTGCTGGGGTTCTGAAACTGTCTGCTATCTGAATTTCAGAATCTCTTGGCATGTCTGGAAAGTTCCCTTTCACGATCTCATTAAGAAGAGCCTCTGTGCCTTGTCAAGCTACTTCATCACCTTCATTCATTCAAGGTGAATATTGGTTTTCTTTGAATTATCCCAGAGCTTCCTGAGAGAGTGATCCATTTTAGCTTTCCATTTGTCTTCCTCTTTAAGCATTTGAGAGCATTCAAAAGGTTTGTCTTCGATGTCGGAAACCCTTTCTTCTGCCTGCTCCATTCTGTTATATCGTGGAGGGCTGCAACTTCTTTTCTCAATGTGTCTAAATCTTTGATGATTTTGTCTTTAAATTCATTGAATTTTTGAGACATCTTTTGAATTATTCCTAGAATTTCTTACTCCAACTTTACTTCCTTTCTGTTGATCTTATTTGCCATCCAAATTCTAAATTCGATTTCTGATCTCAGCCATCTGTGAATGGGATCCTCTGGTTTGGCTGGTTTGTCATTCTTTGGGAGTGGGGTGGAACTGTTCTGATTATTTGTGTTGCCAGAGTTTTTCCGCTGATTCCGCCCCATGATTGTTTTTCACTGTTTAGCTAGATGAGCAGGTAAGGTGAAATTGGATTGGAGACTTCTGGGGTTGTCATTGACCAGCCCTTCACCAAGGAATGGGGACTGGTGACCACAACTTTTCCTATACAATTTTGCAAAGGACCTGTACAATACTAAGTATATATCCAGAAGACCAAAAATCACATTGTAACAAAGATATCTGTATCAGAAAGTTAATGCAGCCCAATTCATAATTGCTAAGTCATGGAAGAAGCCCAAGTGCCCATCGACCCATGAATGGATTAATAAATTGTGGTATGTGTACACCATGGAATATTATGTAGCCCTAAAGAAAAATGGAGACTTTATCTCTTTCTTGCTTACATGGATGGAGCTGGAAAATATTTTTCTTAGCAAAGTATCCCAAGAATGAAAGAAAATGTACCCAATGTACTCACCCCTACTATGAAACTACTTTATAGCTTTCATATGAAAGCTATAACCCAATTACAGCACAAGAATATGGGAAGAATGGCAAAGGAGGGGAGGGGTGGGGAGAGGATGGGCAGAGGGAGATTAATTGGTGGGTGCACACTTATGGTGCATCTTAGAAGGGTACAGGTGAAACTTACTAAATGTAGAATATAAATATCTGCACACAATAATGAAGAAAATGCCATGAAAGCTATGTCAACCAGTTCGATGAAAATATTTCAAATTGTATATAAAACCAGCACATTGGGGTGGTGCCTGTGGCTCATTGAGTAGGGTGCTGGCCCTATATACCAAAGGTGGCGGGTTCAAACCTGGCCTGAGCAGAACTGCAAAACAGAAAAATAGCCGGGTGCCTATAGTCCCAGCTACTCGGGAGGCTGAGGCAAGAGAAATGCCTAAGCCCAGGAGTTGGAGGTTGCTGTGAGCTGTGTGACACCATGGCACTCTACCGACGATGATAAAGTGAGCCTCTGCCTCTAGAAAAATAACAAAAAACAAAACACGAAACCCAGCACCTTGTACCCCATGATTGCATTTATGTACACAACCATGCTTTAATTAGAAAAAAGAAATAATATTGTCTCATTATGTATATGATGTACCTGAGTATTTATTCCTTTTATTAAAAACAAACATCTCTTTCAGTGCTGCCCACTCCTTGAAGGAGAAGAGAGATCATAAAACCAAGGGGCAGTGTGGGTTTGCATCTGTAGATGGGAGGGGAGGCTACTGCAGGTGGGAGGGAAGGCTGCTGAAGAAGGGAGGGGAGGCTGCTGCAGCAGCTCCCACCAGGCAAGGTTCAGTGCCCATGAATGAAGGCAGCTCCCTGCTATGCCTACTCACTCTCCTGAAAGGAGCCTAGACAGGGGCTAGGACATGTTTGGTAGAATACTGGAACCTGCTTTACTCTTCCTAGCCCTGGAGCCCATACTTGCCATGTGCTTAGTTTTTCTTACAAGTCCAGTCATGCTTTCCCTTGTCTTGGCTTTACAGTTTTTGTCAAAGACTGAACCTAGCTTGGCTTTTCCATATGTCTGGTATCTTTTCCACAGAACTTCTAGCTTGATGTTTTTCACAAAGGGTCACATAGTCAAATGCTCTTGGAGGTGAGCTGTAGAATTCTGTTATTGAACAAAGGGCAATAGCTAAGAAATCCTTAACTTCTATAAAGAATTACAGCCTCTTTATTTTTTCTGGAAATAGTCCTCTTAACTCATTTTTAGTTTTCCAAATTGTGGTTAAGGCTCACTAACTTGAAATAATTTGTCTTTAATCTTTACTCAAGATAAATAGCACTGACTATTAAGAAGAAGAAGGGTAATTGCCCTTTGGCCTCAGGGATAGGGAGACAATCTGGGTGGTGTTTTTGAAATCAGCTGCCTAGTGGTTTTTTGGCTCCAAAAGGAGCCACCTCAGCTCAGCCACAACTGTTTGTTATCTTGCAAGAGTGTGGCCCTGGTGAGGATCAGAGCATCCAGTATTTTCTGTGAAATCTCTCAATTTATAAACATTGAAAAGAATTTAAAAATGTTAAACCATTTTTAACCATTACTGGATGTTCCAAAGGAAACTGGGCAACAAGTCAGATTTGGCTGATGGGTCTCCTGTTGTCATATAGTAGTGCACAATTAGTGCTTCTAGATATTCTTCCACACTGTTTCAGTTCTGAACTAAAACAAGATTACTGTTAGAGATGTCTCATTTCTAAAATCTCCTGAATAATCTTTCCAAAAAAAAATAATAATAGTAATAAAGGGCTGTGGCACTCTCTTCTGAGTCTATAGCAAACCTCTGAAGGATTCTATATGTTAAATGGATTAGTTGTTGTTCACTCAGTGTTGAAACATAAGGGGTTTGGGGTGTTCTTCCTCTTGTTTTCCATTTGCCATGTGCTACTTATGCATAAAAAAAAAAAAAATTAAACTGACATGCAGTGAGAAAAAGTTACTGGAGCCTGAAAGTTGGTTAATATCAATTACATCCCCGTGTCTAATAACCCATGCCTGGGAAATGCAACTTGTTTGTTATAAATACCTAATGCCAAATCAAGAATTAACAGCCGCTTTGTTTTAGTCAGTATTTACAGCATCTCTTTAACTACTTTGACCCTACTCAAGGAGGTAATGAAGAGCTGGGTGCCAGTGATGTTGATAAACTGTGGCAATTTCTGCATTGTGTCCTTATGGCTGCCTCTGCTTCAGCCTCCATTATTTAAATTGCTAGTCATTACAGTCATGCCGTTAACTGGAAATGCAGCAAGATGACACATTGGAACAGGGCCAGTAGGACACTGTCAGCCCTTCTTATTGAGTGCCACATTCTGGAATGTGCAGCAATAGTTACGAAAAGGAAACACCCGAACCAACTTCCTAAGGTTTGAATACTCATGAATTCTTTGCAATGCTGGTAGGGTGATTTTTGAGTTCCCACATGTATGTAATTTTGGACATTAGACCCAAAGCATAGATAATATTCCAGGTGTTAAAATTTTAATATTTTATTTTTTCACTAAAATCTAAAATAGCTAAGCATAGCTCAGGCTAGTTTAATCTTCCCCTATCAGGATAAGATGCAAAAGTAATATAGGAAGAGAATATTGTTCAGTCTGAGATATGGAATGAGATAAGAGTCATTTCCAGTCACTTGACTCAGTTTATCAATGTCATTTTTAGAAAAGTGCATATTTTATTACTGCAGAGCCCCCATAGGCCAAGGAGTCTGTCAGTCTTTATTACTTGATTAAGACTCACAGTTAATGTAGCCCATGCATATTCAAGTAGCAAATGCTTTCTTTTGATCTAGCAGCATGCACTCCATCCTGATCTATCCAGGGAACCTCTTACAAAAGCATGGCCTCTGGCCAGTTGTTCAAGACCTACAGGGAGAGAGGGTTAGAGGAAATTTTTGTTATTTGAGATTTTTTAAGAAGACCTAGAATTCCTTCTTAGCAAGAGATAATCTATGGCAGCACATGTCTTTCCTTGGAAAACTATGTTGTTTTGGGTGGGACTTTTTGTGTATTAAAATTAGAGAAATTGGGCCCTGTGTGTATGTTTTAGGAGAGAGAAAAGGTCTATTTACCTTGTTATTTCTTGTCACATTCCCTATAAACTACACACACAAATCATAAATAAGTGTATGTTGTACATATTGCATATATATTTAAAAGGCAACAGCAGGGAAGACTTCTATTTTTTGAAATGTGCTCTCTGTCCTGGGTTGGGCATTTTGTTTTCTGCATCACTCAGGTTGCTTCCAGGTGGAAGTAACATAAATCTCAGTTCAACTGAATTAACAACAATGTTAAATGTAAATAAAAAATAAGGCCAGGCCAGAAATCAGCAGCAAAATGATCAAGAACCAGGGTTCTTTCTATCTTTTATAAATATCTTTCAGGTGTTAGTTTCTTTTTGCAGTCTTGTCCTTGTATGGTCCCAGGTTGCCTACAACACTTCTAGATATCTTTAGATAGCAAGTGTATCAAGGCCAGAAATGGGAGTGAAACTCATTCTTCCAGGTGTCCTTTGTTTTCTTAAAGCGAAGAAAACTTTTTTAGAAGGCCCCTCTACCCTAATTCCTCAGATTCTCCACCCTCTGCCAACCATTCCCCTTCCCAGTTATTTAACCAACATTTCAAACCGTACCTGGAAACACTTCCTTGTAAGGGGAATGAAGTTTCCTTGGTTGTCTTAGTCCAGTAAAGTTCAGCCTCTTATCCCTGGGTCTGGGGTGTAGGTAGTCAATGCCTGAACGAAATCCCAGAGTCAGGTGCTGTTAGAAAAAAAGGGGAGGGAGAAATAACACTGGATAGGAACTCAACACATTTCATTTAATTCTCCCAACAACTCTATACCAGAGGTCCAGAATACTCAGAGGGAATGATCTTATTCATGGTCATAGAATTAGAAAGCAGAGAATTGGGAGTTGCATCCAATGGATTCTGCCTCTAAAGCAAATCTTGGGATAGATCAAACAAAGGGGAAATATCTAAAAACAGAGTAACTACATCACTTATACTCCAGAGAAAACAGTAATGGATATATTTCACCCACAAATCAGTAATATTTGGGGGCTATAAAAACAATATGTGCATTGAGATGATTTAGAAAATATAGAAGATAAGGGAGAAAATAAATATTACATATAATTCCACTATCTAGCCATAACCCCAATTAACATTTTGGGGCATTTCTTCTTTGTCTTTCTACACACATATACAAACACATTACATATATGTTAAAAATATTTATTAATAATTTTCTATATAGATAAGATGCTAATATGTAAATATACATTATATTTATATAGTGTTTTAAAATATATTTATATATGTTATAAATATAGTAAAAACGGGCTACATAGACTATGTCTTGCTGTTTCATGCAAGAAACACTTTATATCATGTATACTTTTGTGCATTTTCTTATAAACTATTCTTCAGGAACACAACTTTTACTGACTGTAACTATCCATTTGACAGATAACAAAATGTATTAGACAAGCCCTTTTTTGTTTCTCTCTCTCTTTATGAGCATCCATACATGACACATATTTTCTTATTTTGGCAGGATACAGTCTTTGAAAGAATGGTTCAAGAAAGGAACGTTTTAAAGCTGTGAACATTTGAAGCATATTGGTAGGTTGCAATCCAGACATGTTGAACAGTCTGCCTTCCCAACAAGAATGTGTGAGAGTGTTGTTACTCTTTCTTGGTGGTTCTTGGCTAGGAATTTTCTTTTCTTTTGGAGTAGTTTTGGAAGTTTTACATCAAGATTTTGCATTCCACAGATGGATTTTTAGTGATGCCTAATTGCCATTTCTCAGGGGATTGCTGAGGGTTCATTATGCTTCTTGTATTAATTGTACAAGGCAAAAATGGAACCTCATATTATAGGTTTTTGAGAAAAACCATACCAACTTGTACTGAAATGATATTTGACCTTGTCTGTCTTACCAAAATTGAAATCAAAACCTCCACAAGTGCCAATGCATTGTTAAAATGTTCAGATAAGTTATTTGGTTCATAAATCAATAATTTTAACTTTTATGATAATGTGGAGGAGAAAAGGTGGTATGATACTTTCTGAATATGCCTATAATTCATTCTCTCACAGCCAAGATAAGCAGCACCAAGGATTACGGAAAAAACATTGGCCAACAGGCTGCATTATTTAAAGACTGGGCACTTGTAAGGGATGCACATATCCATACAATTTATAACAAAGAGTAACAAATACTAAAATTGGAACGAGACAGAGCAGATTAGCATGGCCCCTGCACAAGGACGTTATGTCAATTCGTGAAGCATTCCATATTAAAAAAATAAAAATTAAAAAAGAGCAATTGGCAATTGTTTTGTAGCACCACGTTGATTATAAAGAGAAAGAACGGGAGAAGAAGGGAGGCTTATGTTCACAGTTTTTTTTCCCACCATCCTGGATAGAGTTGGGGAGATTGTATTGGGTCATAATAGGTTAGAAAGGCAGAGATGAATTTGAGGTAGCTGAGATTTGCCTATTTCCAAACAAGTCTGTTCATTTCAGCAGGGGTCTTTTGAGTGATTTTCACTGGCATGCCAAATGTTTTTGGTGACCTATGTAAAACTGCAGGGAGAGAACACAGTATGTTGACTATTTACCTCTTCCCTCCCCTTCCCTTCCTGCTCTGGGCTCCTTCCTTTGGTCCTCACCCAATGACCTCATGCTTTGACATAATGCAGCTTCCCTTTTTATGTCAAAATTCATTTTCTCATGCATACATCACATATGTATTGTCTGAGTTCTGTGTACCTGGTACCATTCCAATCAAAGTGCTGGTCCCCCACCCTGCTTATCTGGTCCATGTTTCCGACTAGAGCAGTGTGCATGTAGGTCTCTCCGAAGCTGATTCTCCCAGGATATGTGTTTTGAAGAGGACTTTATTCCTGCTTCTTTATCATTTACCACAACACTTCCTGAACACTTGCCCTCTGTGGAACACTGTGCTAAGCTCTGAGGATACAAAGAGATTTAAGTCCTGCAATGATGGTAAGAAAGGATGATGTTCTTGAGTGTGTAAAACCCGTTCTACTCAAGGCCATATCTTCTCTCATGATCACTATCTCAACTGAAATCACTCCCTTAATGTGGTAGGGCTGGGATTCAAATAAAGGGAACAATACCAGATTTTCTCACCCTAGGTAGTAAATGCTCACTTTAAAAGACTCAGGAAAACAGGGTCATCACCTATAGTGATAGTCCTTAATTGTGGCTGCACAGTAGAATCACCTGAGGAATGCGGGTAACCAAGCACAGTGCCCATGGCATACTCCAGGACAATTACCTCATGTCTCTGGGGCCTGTGTCCTAGACATCAATGTTTGTCAAGTTACTGAGGTGATTCCAGGATGCAGCCAAAATTGAGAAGCACTGGCTGGGGAAAGTGAAAGTGAAGTGAGGGGGCGGAGCAAGATGGCTGACTGAAAGCAGCTTCTGAAAAAGGCTCCCATCCAAAAGGGAAGATAACCTCTTGAAACTGCACAATTAAGCTGATTATTGGGAACCCAGCCAAGAGAGAGAAGTGATTTCTGTGGATAACCTCGGCTGAGACTGGCTGCGACCCCAAGAAAGCACGCTTCAGGTACAAAATTCATCTGAAAGGAAGAGTGCCCGTCCCCTCCCCCAAGAAACCTCTGAGTTTCTTGCTTTTCTGTTTCCTTTCTTTTTTTATTCTCTTCTTTTGCCTCTACGAGTTTTCTACAGACAGGCGGTGAACTGTGGACCTCTTGTCTCACCCCACGGAAGAGTGCTGTGGGAAGTGAGGAGTGCTTCCCCTGAGCACCCCTGTGTGACTCTGAAAACTCCGTTGCTAGGTAGAAAAACTGAACTAAAGTTTTCCTCACCATTCTAAACTTACTGCATACCCTTTCCCCCTTACCTGACAAACTAGAAACCTAACCCCTCTGCTGAGACTGAGGGAGGAGGTCCCTAAGCAGCTCTCCCACCCTTACCAGCCCGAACAAGTGCTCCACCAGGAATAGACTATGGGCGGGGCTGTGGCAAGGCTCCCTCCCCTCTGGCCAGGGAAGCTGCAGGTGAGTGACTGATCCCTCGCCCTTGTGCTTGCCAGGCTCCCGCAGGTCTGTGGTGAGCTGGAAACTCTGCCGGCGACCGCCAGGCCTCTCCAGATCAGTCCCCAGCCAGGAATTACCCTGGCAACTACACAAACCTCTGCCTGTCACCCGCAGGGCTCCAGCAGTTCCCCCCCTGCGAGTGAATTCCCTGGTGACAGGGCAGCTCCGTGCCTGTGCTTGCACAGCTTTTGTGGACCTGCCTTCTGCCAAGAACTCTGCTGGCAACCGCCAGGCCTCTGCTGGGCAGCCCTTGGCCGGAAACGCTCCTGGCGGCTGTCTGGTCCTACACCTGGGCTTGAGGGGCTTCCACAGGTCAGCGGTCTGCTAGTGACTCTGCCGGCAACCGCCAGACCTTTGCAGATCTGTCCTCAGCCAGTAACTCCCCCGACTACTACGCGCCTTTGCCTGTCATCCGCAAGGGTCCAGCAGTTTTGCCCCTGGCAAGTAAATCCCCTGGCAACTGGGCAGTTCTGTGCCTCTGCTGCAGAGCTCTCATAGGCCTGCCTTCTGCCAGGAACTCTGCCTGCAACCGCCAGGCCTCTGCTGGGAGGTCCACAGCCAGAAACGCTTCCAGCAACTGCCGGACCCTACTACACCCGTGTTTGCCGGGCCTCTGCAGATCCACCGTCTGCTAGAGACTCTCCCAGTGACCGCCAGACCTCGGCAGGTCTGTCCCCAGCCAGGATCTCCCCCTGCGACCACGCAGGCCTCTGCCTGGCATCTGCAGAACCCCTGCAGGCCTGCTTCTGGGGAGTAAATCCCCTGGTGACTGTGTGGCCCCGCTCCTGAGCTTCAGGGCTTCCACAGGTCTGCCTCCTGCCAATAACTTTGACTGCATCTGCTAGGCCTCTGCAGGTCCATCCCTGGCAAGGTATTCCCCCGGTGACCACCTGGCCCTGTGCCCTCTGCTTGCCAGTCTTCTGCAGGCTGGCTGTCAGCTACAGACTCTGCCGGCAACTGCCAGGCCTCTGCAGATCTGCCCCTGACAAGGAACTCCCCTGGTGATTGCACGGGCCTCCGTCTGGCCCCCGCAGGACCCCTGCAGCCCTGCCCCAGGTCAGGGACAGTACCAGTGACCACGCAGGCCTCCACTTGCCGCCCACAGGGCCTCTACAGGCCAACCTTTTTCCAGGGACTCCACTGGCAACTTCCAGGCCTCTGCAGGCCTGCCCCTAGCCAAGAACTCCCCTTGCGACCACCTGGCCCTGCATCCCACACGAGCTGGGTTTCTGTAGGTCTGCTTTCCGCCAGGAACTCTGCCCGTGACCGCCAGGTCCCCGACCAGGGCCACTCCTGGCAACTGCATGGACCTCCACCTGGCACCCACAGGGCCTCCGTAGGCCATCCTTCTTCTAGGGACCCCAGGGGCAACTGCCAGGCCTCCCTGCAGGCCCACTCCCAGCCAAAAACTTCCCAGACAACTGCATAACCCTCAGCCCACCACTTGAAGGCCCAACCGTAACAGCGAACAATAACCATGGGGTGGAATCAATGGAAAAACTCTGGCAATATGAATAATCAGAGTAGACCAACCCCTTCAAGTAAGGACAAGGCAGACACAACACAAGATCTCCTACATAGGCAAATGGCTGAGATGTCTGAAGTCAAATTCAGAATCTGGATTGCAAATAAGATCAGTGGAATGGAGGAAAAGATGGAATTAGAATTTCAAGCAGTAGTTCAAAAGATGACCCAAAAGATGTCTCAAGAATTTAACAAATTAAAAGACAAAATGACCAAAGATCTCGACACCTTGAGACAAGAAGTTGCAACCCTCAAAGATATGAGAAATACAGTAGAAGCCCCCAGCAACAGAATAGAGCAAGCAGAAGAAAGGATTTCTGACACCGAAGATAGAGACTTTGAACGCTCCCAAATGCTCAAAGAGATAGAGAAATGGAAGGCAAAAATGGATCATTCTCTCAGAGAGCTCTGTGATAACTCAAAGAAAACCAATATTCATCTTATAGGGATACCTGAAAACGATGATCTGGCTTCACACGACACAGAGACCCTTCTATAATTATGAAAGAGAGTTTTCCAGACATAACTAGAGACTCTCAAATTCAGATAGCAGATAGTTTCAGAACCCCAGCACGACTTAACCTGAATAAGACATCCCCCAGGCACATTGTAGTTAATTTCACTAAAGTTAACACGAAGGAGAAGATTCTAAAAGCAGACTGACACAAGAAATCCATTACATACAAGGGGAAGAATATTAGAATAACTGCAGATCTCTCTGCTCA
>CAUYRH010083798.1:0-49840 GCA_963574655.1 Perodicticus potto | reverse complement strand
GCCCCTTGGAAAGTAAAGGTAACTTTTAAGACAGTCAACATGCCCTGCTCCAGCCACATACTGGGAGCTGGCTGGTCAATCCACGGCTGAAGCCTGAGGAAACTCCTTGAGGGACTTGTCTTAATTTGACTTTTGGAAAAGGGGGGGTGGGAAATGTCACAGGGAAGAGTAAAAACTGGTATGTATATTAGTCCACCACCACGGTACTATTAAGACCTGAGTAGAGAACCCAAGAAGAGTCAAAGTTCCTAAAACCTCAGTACTAAAAAGTAATTACTATCAGCACCTGCAGAAACAAGCTGATATTAAGACCCCCAAATTAAAATATATTGGAGTTTCAAAAGGGGGGAATGAGAGAGGATACCCCAGAAGGGTGAGGTCTAGGAGAATAGGTCTTCTAAAGGAGACCACAAGGATACACTTGCACTTGCAGGGTCTTCTCCATGGTGACTCAGCTCTTAGGAATTTGTAAACTTAACTTCCTAGAACTTGGAAATTTCCAAGTTCTGTGAACTCCTGTAGTTCTGTAAGGGGTGGAATAGCATCTCCCGCTTGATTCAAACTGGCCAATAAGAAGGGTACCTGTGGGGTGGAACGTTTTTGACTGTCGATAAAAAGGGAAAGACCAAGCCAGTTGGGGAGTGCGGCCATTTGGAATTCTTATATGCAGTAAGTTCCCGGCTGGTGAATAAAGCCCTTCCTCTTATAAACATGGTGTTTGGGTGCTCTTTCTCTCCTCCTCATCTTCCTCTTATAAACGTGGTGTTTGGGCCTCATCTTCCTGCAACATTATAAACTGATAAACTTTTAAGTGTTTCCCCGAGTTCCGTGAGCTTCTCTAGCAAATTAATCAAATCTGAGGAGAAGGTTAGAACCCTGATTTATAGCCAGTTGGTCAGAAGCACAGGTAAAATAATCTGGGGTTTACGATTAGCATTGGAAGTGGGGGGATAGTCATGTGGGATTGAACCCTAAATCTCTGGAGGATCTTTGTTTCTGCGATATAATAAAGCCTCATAGACTTTTATGAGGCTCTGGACACGTAAAACTAAGGTCCCCAGCCCAAGATCCCAACCAGCCCAGGAACCCTTAGCTAAGATTGTAACCTCAATGGGTTGGGAGTGGTGGGGTAATATGGAGGGCAAGGACTGAAATATCCAACTCCGTTCCCATTTTTATGAATCTTAGTTTCCTAACTGGCTCTGGAATAGATATTTGTGTTATTCATACCCATCAAGGAGTTAAAGCTCACTCCGGCCCTTCAAGTAGCAATAATGGAGAAAGAAACATCCTTCTCATCCCTGCATCCCACCCCCTCAGTTATGGTGGTCCTCTGATTGTGGGTTAGAGCAGCGATTAGTCAGATTCAACCCTGCTCCATGCAGCGGAGGAGACAGTCCTGAACTTACAGTACTCACAGCCTCTGTCCAGGGATGGGAATTGTGAGGGAGAAATTCTGTGGCTGTGGAACCCCAGCGGACAGAAGCTTAACAAAATCAGGGAAAGGGAGAGTTTTAAGTGGAGATCTCACAAGTGACTATGAACTGTACTCCAAGTAGAAGATACAAAGAGGCTTCTTGGCAGGAAAAAGCAAGATATACTCAGCTGTAAGGGCGCAGGACTCAAAATAATTTAGCCTTGGGGCGGCGCCTGTGGCTCAAAGGAGTAGGGCGTCAGCCCCATATGCCAGAGGTGGCGGGTTGAAACCCAGCGCCTGCCAAAAACTGCAAAAAAAAATTTTTTTTTTGGCCTTGAATATCAGTCTGAAGAGCTTGGGTTTTATCCATAGAACAAAGAAAGCCGCCTCTTTTTTTGGTTTTCAAGCATAAATCAAACACAAATCACGGAATCACTCTCCTCCTCTAGCACAAAAGAACCGAAGACCCGAACGCCAACTACGCAAACCACCCCCAGTTAAGCCAAAACCTTGCAGAATACGGGAGCCCACGTGACGTCACGCATTACTAATGACCCACACGCAGAACCCTCTCAGGCTCTCGCTGAAGGGCGGCCTTGGCCTCCTCCCAATACCGTCCCTTATTGGTTAGAAACAACTGCTCGTTTAGGCTGTTGTTAGGGGCGACGTAGGCGGGCACAATCTTGGTCGCTAAGACGCCCTACTTCCGCTTCCCCACTTTCCCTAGGCTCCGCAAACTAAATCTGGTTCATCCGACCAATGGCAAATGGGCAGTGGGCGGGACTTCACGTGTCCGGACCAAAGAAACGCGGGCTAGGGCTGAGGAGCGCGGCCAATGACCGTGGAGCAGCCCCTGTAAAGTGGGACAGGCGCCCCTACGTCCGCCTTTCCTCCTCCTAGCCCTGCCCCTTCCTATCTCCGTTTCAGCACAGCGCTGGCCGCAGTCTGACAGAAACGGGACGGAGGCAAGATGGCGGCGGCCGACGGCGACGACTCTCTTTACCCTATTGCGGTGCTCATAGACGAACTCCGCAACGAGGATGTTCAGGTCGGCGGCTACGGGCCTTGGGGGAAGTGGGGAGGATGACATGGGAGCCCGGGAGGTCCTCGCGGAGGAGGCTCAGCGTTCGCTGGGAGTGGCGGAAGGGGGCGGTGGCCAATCAGCGCTCAGCTCTTATTGCCCCAGGCCCTCCGTGTTGGTCAGACGGCCTCCCGGATTGGGTGTCACTTCAGCGGGGGGTGGGGGCCGAGGAAGCCTCGAGGGTCCTGGGCCTGCCAAGTGCGCGAGGTGGCCTAGGTTCTGGGAGGCCGCAGTCGGCGTGGGGGACTCAGGAGGGTTCTGTGATTGGCGGCCGCTTCTAAGTGGCTCCTTGGGGATGGGGAGGGCGCGTGACTTGCTTCGAGCGGGGGAGGGGCCATCTCACTTCTGCCTTCCTTTCACGTCTGATTTAGGTTTGGATCCCCTAAAAGCAAGGGAACCAAAAATAACCCTTAGCCCAAAGTGTGTGTGTGTGTGTGTGTGAGGGCTAGCTTATTTAGGAGCGAAATAGGTTGTTCAACCCGCCCCCCCTCCCGCGCCATCTTCCCATTGACCGGGAGCTGGGGGTGGGCAGTTTACTAAGCAGACTAATAAATTTCGGGTATGGGATAGCGTGGCCCAGGTCCCTGAGTCTTGCTGGCTGGGGATTGAGAGCAGTTAGGAACGCAGGTCCGCTTTTTATCCGCCGTGTGACTTTAGAAAATTATTTTCACAGCTCTGGGCCTCTGTATTCCATAAAATACAGGCCAATAATCGTATTTAGGTAATTGTGAGGGACTGAAGGTGTTAATAATAACGAGATAGAATGGTGTATGGCCTATTGTGTTGGTTCAATAAAATTTAACAATAATTATTGGGAGTGGTGATTGAAAAGGTCTCATCCTCCCTTTAGGCCTCAGTGCTCCCATTCATAAAATTGAACGGCCTGCCCTGGGAAACCTGCTTAACCTGAACCTGGCCTCTTGGGTCCCTGTTTTTGCTTTCAGGCCGTGTTCATGTCTCTTCCACTACGTGCTGATTGACATAGGCAAGCTAGTTAACCTTTCTAAGCCTTGATTTCCTGTTCTTGCAAGTGGGGATAATTATCTAGTTCATGGGGCTGTTGTATGAATTCTTTTGTTCAAAAAGTACCTGCCATGTATCAGGCGAGGTGCTGGGCACGTAGGGGTGACACCAGTTGCTATATGGGAGCCAGGTGTGAAATAGGTAAACAGCTAAATATATTATTGCTAAGAAGTGGTGGGAAAGAAACAGCGTGGTGGGAAAGAAAAAGGGTTCTGTGATAGTGAATCCGTATTTATTGGGCCTCTATTCTGTGCAGGGCACTCTTCTAGGTGCTGGTATTCAGCGAATGGTAAATGGTTGCTTTTGTGCTACAGCAGTTGCGTTAAGTAGTTGTAACAGAGAAAATCTTGCCCTCACAGCTTAAAAAGTACTTACTGTCTGGCCTATTTCAGGGAAAAAAAATGTTAATCTCTAAGGTAAACCTTCTCTGTAACAAATTATTGGATGCTAACTCTCAACACCTTTATAGGTGCTGTATAAAGGCATAGCATTTATGGCCTAAATGAATTCTCACAACCATCCTTTGAAATAGGTCCTTAAATATATCTGCAAAGACTCTATTTTCATGTTCACGAGTACTGATGATTAGGATTGGGACATATCTTTTGGGGGCTGCCATTCAACCCATGATACTAGTGGAATTATTGCTACTGCTAATGCTACTCTTTTTTTGGACATAGTCTCACTTTGTGGCACTGGGTAGAGTGCTGGGGCATCTCGCAGCAACCTCAAAATCTTGGGCTCAAGTGATTCTCTTGTGTCAGCCTCCCGAGTAGCTCAGACTACTCAGAAAACTCTTGGCTGTTTTTTTTTTTTTTTTTTTAGAGATGGGGTCTTGCACTTGCTCAGGCTGGTCTTGAACCTGTGAGCTCAGGCAGTCCACCCACCTTGACCTCCCAGAGTGTTAGGTTTAAATCTTGCTCCTTGCCTTCTTAGCTCTTTGACCCTGAGAAGGTACTTTGGTTCCCTGAACCTGTTTCCTTATCTATAAAATGGGACTTGTAGTAGCTTTGATCTCATAGGGTGGTTGTCAGGATTACACGAGATCATGTATATGTGTGTTTAGCCTAGGACCTGGCACAGAGTAAGCATGGTGTAAACACGTGTGCTATGAAAGGACATTGCATAGTGTATTAGGTGGGGCTAAGTGCAAGAGAAAAGAGTAAAGTGGAGAGGTGTGGAGAAAGTGTGGTACCATCTTAGACATAGTGGTCTTGGAAAGTACAAGGTGTTGGCTCCAGAAAACCAAAGGATACTATTATTATTATTATTATTATTGCCACTATCATTGTTATTTAATGGTTGAAGAGTCTCTTGGTAGGTGTTCACCAAATAACTTTTGCGAATCTTCAGGCGTAACCTTGCCAAGGCTTCCAAGATTGCTGGAACTGACTGGTTAAGAGCTGTCAAAACTTGTGTGTGTGTGTGTGTGTGTGATTTCTAACATTCCTCCTTGTCTTGTTCTCTCTTTAGCTTCGCCTCAACAGCATCAAGAAGTTGTCCACCATTGCCTTGGCCCTTGGTGTTGAAAGGACCCGAAGTGAGCTTCTGCCCTTCCTTACAGGTAACAAGGTAGATTTGGACTCCAGTGTCCAGATCAAGTGGGAGTTTTGGGAGGGTGGTCCCGCTAGGTAAGAGAGGCCTTGTTGTGGCTTTAACAAATGGTTCATAAGTGTCTGCCTTGTGCTGTACACTCTGGGCTTGGAGAGGGGTCCAGAGGAGGAGAAATGCAATCCTCTCTGAGAGAACAGTCTGGAATGATGGAGGCAGCATTGGTGAAAGGAGCCTAGAGGCAGATAGAACCAACTTGGAATTGCAGTTCCAATGAGTTAGAATTGGCAACTTTAGACAAGTTACTTTACTTGCATTTTTCATCTGTAAAATAGGAATAATCATCCTTGCTCTGTAGTGTTGATGTGAGGATTAAAATATTAATAACAATTGCTGGCACTTGTTAATTATATGCTTACTATGTGCCAGGCAGTGTTCTAAACCATTTCTTTTAAGGATTAGATTAGTTCACACGAAGTGTTTAGTATGGTGTCTGTTGGCCGGGTACAGTAGCTCACGCCTATAATCTTAGCGCTCTGGGAGGCCAAGGCAAGTGGATTGTTTGAGCTTACGAGTTTGAGACCAGCCTGAGGAAAAGTGAGACCCCTGTCACTACTAAAAAAATAGAAAAACTGAGGCAAGAGGACCACTTGGGCCCAAGAGTTGGAGGTTGCTGTGAGCTATGATGCCATGGCACTCTACCGAGAGCGGCAGCTTAAGACTCTCTCAAAACAAACAAACAAACAAAAAACCAGAATGGCATCTGTACTTAGTTATTGTAAGTCACCATCATCACTGAGTTAATTTCACAGCAACATTTTTAAGGCAGGTAGTACTGCTGTTCCCATTTTATTGATGAAGAAACTGAGATGTAGACAAGTGAAATAATTTATTTGCCCAAGGTCATAACAGGAGGTGATTGAGAGGGGATATTTATTCTCGTCATTCTGGGTCCATGCTTGACAGCACTGGTTAATGACTAATAGCACACACCTGGGATCCTGATTACCTGATTTCAAATCCAGGCTCTTCCACATTTTAGGTGTGTGACTTTATACATCTGCCTCCTTCAGATTCTTCATGGTAAAATAGGAATAATCATGTATGTAACCTAATACGAAAGTTAAATAAGATAACTTAAATAAGATGACTTAAATAAGATAAGTAAAGTGCTTGTAACACTGTCCAGTGCTTACTACCCAAGTGTTGTAAGGTTGTTACTAAGTACCGCTGTGTGTGAAGATATGTATAAAGCAGTTAGTACAGTGTCTGATACAGACTGGACCACTGTTACATCATAGGGTCACATATGAAGTTATGATAGTAATAATTCAGATGAGCCAGAGTAGTGTGGGAGCCATAGATTGATAAGGAGCTAGTGATTAAAAGGAAGGTTCTTTCTTTGTTCTTTTGGAGTCCCAAATAAGATCAGGTTTTCTCTGCTTTGGGTTTTAGTCCATTGTAAAATGTTCCAAATGGCAAGTGGTTGATACACTGTCTTTTAGAAAAGATGATACTGTTTCAGACAGAATAATCTAAAAGCCTTCTTTGAGCTCCAACCTACAGAACATTCAGAACTGTCTTTTATGAGGGGGAAATGATTGTATTACTAGACACAAAGTACCACAGATTGGTTAGCTTAAATAGTAGAAATGTATTTTCTCACAGTTCTGGAGACTAGAAGTATGAGATCAAGGTGTCAGCAGGTTTAGTTTCTCCTGAGGTCTCTCAGGTGCTAGCAGACTTGGTTGCTTCTACAGGCCATCATGGAAGAATCTGTTCCAACCTGTCTCCTTGGCTTGTAGAAGGCCCTTTCTCTCTGCCTTGCTTTCCGTGGTCACATCTCTGAATGTGTTCTCTATTGTTTCTCTGTTCCTCTTTATAGGATACCCATCAGATTGGTTTAGGGCCCATTCTAATGGTCTTATTATAACTTAATTGCCTGTTTAAAGACCTGATCTCTAAATACAGGCACATTCTGAGGTACTAGGGATTAGGTGTTCAGCATATGAATTAGAGGGGGAAACACAATTCAGTTTATAGCAAATGGAATTTCCCCACCTTGTTAAAAAGACCAGTGTTGCTAATTTTTAGTTGTAATTTCTGGGATGTGGGTAGGTTCCAGAGTAAGTCAAGTTCTCTGGGTGGCTTCTGTCACACAGTAAAGTAGCCTGCCATTTAAAGACTGGGGAAAACACTGATGAAAGGTAGCTTCAGAGTCTGCTGTCTCCATTCTCCTGGATCTAAGTTTTTCTTCCTGGGACAATAATTCCCTAAGTACTTCTGGGTTGCACATATGTGGATACCAGTGGGTCTCGTGGTGTTTCATGCCTCTGTGACAACAGTAAAGGCTTGTCATGTAGTTTCATTCTAGAGCCCTATGAATGCAGGTCCCCTAAAACATTTTTTTAAGTAGGGTGTTAGCAGGGTATAATTATTATTATTATTATTTTGAGACAGAATCTCAAGCTATTGCCCTGGGTAGAGTGCTCTGGTATCATATCTCACAGCACCCTCCAACTCTTGGGCTCAAGCGATCCTCTTCCCTCAGTTTTTCTACTTTTTTTTTTTTTTTGAGACAGAGCCTCAAGCTGTTACCCTGGATAGAGTGCTGTGGCATCACAGCTCACAGCAACCTCCAATTCCTGGGCTCAAGCGAGTCTCCTGCCACCGCCTCCGCCTCCCAAGTAGCTGGGACTACAGGTGCCCACCACAATGCCCGGCTATTTTTTGGTTGCAGCCATCATTGTTGTTTGGCGGGCCCGGGCTGGATTTGAACCTGCCAGCTCAGGTGTACATGGCTGGCGCCTTAGCCTGTTGAGCTATGGGTGCCGAGCCAGCAGGGTATAATTATTAATGTATATTTGTTCTATGTGTCTCTATTAGTCCATTCTGAGTTGTGGGTTAGTCAAGCCAAAGTTGCTGCCCTTGCAGAGCTTCCATTCCAGTTGGGGAGACCAGTAGTGTTGTAGGTAGTAAGTGATGAGGCCATAGAGAAAATGAAGGGGTCAGAGCAGGTCTTTGAGGGTGTGAGGGGCATAACTTTTGGCAGAGGGCACTGAAAGAAATGGAGCTATCAACTCCTGTGGGACTCTGGGAACAGTGTCACAGGCTGGGGGAGGGGCAGGCATGTGCTTGGTGTTAGTGAGGCAGCTGTGGGTCAGCACAGTTGGTGAGGAAGAGTGGGATTAGGATATGAGGTTGGAGAAGAACAGTGACCACATCGTATAAGATCGCATTTCTCAGAAACCACTGGCTGATTGTGGTAGAGGAGTCTTAGGATTTCTGCTACACCTGGAAATGTCACCCTGAGTTTGGGAGGAAAATGGACCATGTAAGGACAAAGGTCTGGAAGCAAGACAACCAATTAGAAAGCTATTGCAGTCACCCAGATGAGAGCTAGTGACGATCAGGGTGATGTTAGGAGGGAAGGGGTGATAGGTCTGGCTCAGAAAGACAGGACCCTGCAGACCTAGGAGACCAGGAGACAGTGAGGACAGTTCTGTGTGGGTCGGAGTGGTGGAAGTACAGGGTGCTATTGATGTGTGTTTGATTTTAGCAGTGCAGCTTGGCTGTGAGTTCTGGTTTGGCGGTGGAGATGAGTGAGAGTTGAGGCTATGCCATGCATGCGGTCTTGAGGAGACAGAGAAAGGCGGGAGAGTAGTCTTAACTGTGTTCAGGGAGTTAGGGAAACTGAGTCTGGAAAGGAGCCCAAGAACATGGTATGTCCCGAGTCACACTGGTGAGAAGTTACTGAATGAAGAGGCAGAGATGATCACCTTGTATCAGGCCCATGCTGAGCTCTTCACAGAAAGCATATTTCCTTTTAGTCTCAGAACAGCTCTGTGAAGTGAGACCATCCTTGTTATGATGTGGGGGATGAGAAAACAGACTCAGGGAGGTGATGTGATGAGTTACTGCCTAGCTAGCCAATGGTAGAGCAAGGTTTGAATCCTTCCTAAGATGGAAATGAGGATAATGACCACTCAAGTGAGATGGTTATTGTAAGAAGTGACCTGGAAGTTGAACGCACCACTTCTCCTCAATCCCGTGGGCCAGAACAAGATCACATGGCCATGTCAACTGTAAGAGAACCTAGGAAATCAAGGATAAAAGGGATTTTCAGGCAGAAGAGAAATTCCTGGCAGAGAAAACAGTGCTGAGGGTAGAACTTGGACCAAAACAAAAAAGCTCCCATTTGCCATGCTCCATACCTTATATTCCTGATTTTATTTGCTCCTCATTTATTCGCTTCTCACCATATGAGAAGGAGAGATGGTCACAACATTTTGCAGATGTAGGAACTGGGGCTTGGAGAGGCGGGATCACTCACCCAGTCCCCCTCATCTAGTAAAGGGCAGAACAGGCCTTGGAGGGTTTGTCATTGGATCCAAACCTGTGGTCTGACCTCTGTGCTAGCATAGGTGGAGAGCAGGAGGGAGTGGGCAGCTGGGGAGACAGTGTCAATAGCCTGAGGAGCTGAGTGGAACCTGCTTGTTCTAAGCTTGTGTTACTAATGAGCTGGGATCAGACTGGGGGTGGAACTGTAATAGAGTCTGTCTTGGTTCCACAGACACCATCTATGATGAAGATGAGGTCCTCTTGGCCCTGGCAGAACAGCTGGGAACCTTCACTACTCTGGTTGGAGGCCCAGAGTATGTGCACTGCCTGCTGGTGAGTGGAAAACAAGGAGTCCCCTTGTCAGACTCTTGGGGTCAGACATGTGGTCCTGCAAGCTCAGCAGGAAGGGGAAAACATGGGAATTTCGCAGTCACTTTGGAACAGATGGGCCTTCAACATTCACTTTAATCCAACAAGTCAGTAATGATATTTAATATAGTGATACTGGAAATGCAGGTGTCATCCTTATATTACTGGGTACCTACCTGACAGGTGCCCAGTCCCACCTGGGATCCTATATGTATTTGGGTTTAGAGTCAGACTGGTTTCTACCACTTATTTGCTGTGTGATTTGTAAGAGAATTACCTAACCTCTCTATACTTTCCTCATCTGGAAAATGGGGATCATTAAAAGCTTCCTTGATAATCAGCTTAAAAAGCTTTACCACAGTGCTCGACACTTAGTTAAGTACTACAAGATGTTAACTGTGGTTGTTATTTTTTTGTGATATCAGTGCTACCCTTTCGGGTAGGAAGGGTTCTGTTTTTATAGGCCAGTCACCTGGAGTGCTGAGAGGTTAGTAAGTGGCAAAGCTAGAATACATCTGTCCGTTGGTGCTTCCCCAAGCTCCCACCCCATTGCCCACATGTTTTTCCCAGTGCTGGGTGATGTCGGGGACATAAAGTTGGTCCAATATTAACAGTAACTGTGAGAACATGATCTGGGAAGAATATCTGGGTTGTCTTTTCCCTTGATTTTTTTCACTATTCCTCAGAATTCTGGGCCACCCCTTGCTATCTCCCCTACACTCTCCCAATAATTCTGTATTTCATGGGTTCTAAGACATGGTGTTTTCATGATTTAGCATCTACACTTGATGGTACTTTACAGTTGTTATCGGTAGCCTGCCTGCCTTCTAGTGGTATATGAAATAACAATGCTCTTTATAGTTATTAGGATTTTGGATTTGAGCAAATACGGTCATTTGTTTTATTCTCAGACAGCATTGTCTAAGGAAACTTGATGATTACCATTAAAAAGGAAACTTGATAATTACCATTAAATTCTGTTATCTCAGCTTTCATCTGGGCATATGTGTATAATTTGTGCATATGGATACTCATAAGATTGTATGTAAATGAGATCATTTCATACATTTTACACAGAACAGGGCTTATTAACATGACCATGAAGGGGTCTGGGGACCAGCCTGAAAAGAGTTCCTTGAATTTCATGAAACTGCAGTCCCTGGCATTTGTTCATAAGAATTTCTGAGGAGAGAATTGACAGCTTTTTAGCATCACCTTGGAGGAGGGAATAGAAAACACCATTTTCCTAAAATCCCAAGGCTTAATCAGGTCCTTCAGGGCCTGCAAATGGGGTTGGATCTTGGGCTTGCTGCAGAGTTGAGGCTGGGACCCAGGGATCCTTCCCCCACCAGGTCAGGGTCACCCCACAGAATATTCTCAGTAAGGGAAACCCCAGTCAACCCCCATGCTTCCTTTTGGGAACTAGTTCCCTTGTTGTCTTTGACACATGGGAGGTATGACCTCCATGACATTCACATCAGCCAGCAGACATGTCCCAAGGCCCTCTGGGCCAAGCAGTCCTGGGAACCCAGAGGTGAGTCACCAGAATAGCCTGTGTTTACTCAGTGCCTGCAGAGCATACTCCAGTAGTGTACTGGAGTTGGCCCCTTGCACAGGTGAGGAGGCTGGGATATAGACTGGTTTAAGTGAATTGCCCAGGCTGGGCAGAGACAGTGCAGATTCGAACCCCACATCCCTGGTTCTTTTTGGAGGCAGAATCTCAAGCTGTCACCCTGGGTAGAGTAGAGTGCCGTGGCGTCACAACTTACAGCAACCTCAAACTCCTGGGCTTAAGCGATTCTCTTGCTTCAGCCTCCGAAGTAGCTGGGACTACAGGTGCCCACCACAACGCCTGGCTATTTTTTTTTTGTTGTAGTTGCCAAACAATTTGGTAGGCCTTGGCTGGATTCGAACCTGCCAGTTCCGATGTATGTGGCTGGCACCCTAGCTGCTGAGCTACAGATGCTGAGCCAGGTCCCTGGTTCTTAACCACTGTGCTGTATTGTCCTCAGAGAGCTCCTGATTGCTATGATGATCAGAAGTATAGAACCAAGAGGAGCATCTAACCTGCTTTAGATGTGATGGAGGTCATCAAGGAAGGCTTCTTGGAGATGGCTCTTAACCTGGATTTCAACAAATTATCAGAAATTAGAAAGTGGCTGTTGCCTGCTTTCATTCCAAAATGTTGGTTAGTGGAGACCTAGTGTTGTGTTAGACTTGTCCCTGGCCCTTATTCTCAGTAGTGGTGAAAGGAAGGTAATTACATGAAGACCCTCCAGGCTTTACAGGCCTTCATTGTGCAAAAACATCACTTGCCATTCAACATACACCCTCCTTGGCCCTGCCTCCAGATGGCATGAACCTTTGGGTTCATGCTGGGATGGGCCTCCTGGTGATCTTCCTGTGAGTGATCTGGGGGCTACACTTAATTATTTTTAAGTGTAAAATTCTGTGGTATTAAGTACATCAATGTTGTATAACCATCACCACCAACCATCTTTTAGGATCTACTAAGACTCTATCTTCCTAAACTGAAATTCTGTACCCATTACTCATTGAACTGTGTCCCTTGTCCCTAGTACCTGGCAGCCACTGTTCTACTTTCTGTCTCCATGAGTTTGCTTGTAATTGGTGTCATAATATATTTTGTTCTTTGACCATTGGCTTGTTTTACATAGCATGCTGTTTTCACCCATGTACGTCATATATTAAATGAGATTTTTCACACATAAGACTGGTTTTTAGCTGCTTTTGGAAAGTCAGATTTGGTTTTCACTAGCTGCATTCTCCCACAGTGACAGCTGATGGAGGTGAGAGTGGCTGTACTCCCTGGACCATGGGGTTCCAGTTTGCTACCATTCCTATTTCTCCCTCTGTCTCCCTAACCCCACCCCTAGCCTTACCTGACACCTTTGCTGATGGCTTCATTTTGTTGCCTGCCTGGGCCCTAGAGCCATTTCCACTTATGATTTCTTTTTCCATTTTTTTTTTTTTTTTTGCAGTTTTTGGCCAGGGCTGGGCTTGAACCCACCTCTTCCGGCATATGGCGCTGGCGCCCCACTCCTTTGAGCCACAGGCGCCACCACGCTTATGATTTCTTTCTGGCTTAAATGCCTGTTAGGCACAGAGTTCAGACAGAGACCTCCACACTTTTCTTTGAACCAAATATGTTGGGATAAATTGAGTCTTCCTGACTAGGTCAGTAATTATAGAGTTCCTCCCCTGTGCTGCTGGGCTCTAGGGACAAAGTGGAAAGCCAATTAGATGTCCCCGAAGGAGCACAAACATTTCAGGCCCCACAGTAACAGTGAGCAGTCATGAGGTCCAGGGCTCCCCAGAATTGTGGGATCCTGATCACGGTCACCAAAACTGTGTCTGAAAACACAGCTGCACTTTTGGAAGCTTTGGAGCCAAGTGGCCTGGTTTTAGGTCCCGACTTGTAGATATTACTAGTTTGGGATATTACGAGTGTGGCTCAAAGGAATGGCCTTGTCTGTGCCTTTAAAATGAGGACAGTTGCAGGATCTACCTCAGGATTCAGTGAGAAAGAATAAGCTCACTCCTGGAACAGACAATGCAGCAATGTCAGAGATTACTATTGCACTTTGAGAAGCTAAGGACAGGTGGAGCCCTCTTCCTCACAATGCACTGTGTAATTCTAAGTTCGTGGACTCCAGTGAAACTCCTTTAAGGACTCTTAAATAAGAACCTTTGTGGAAGGCACACTGTAAGGCTGGGATGAGATGATCAGAGAAGATTGCTATGAGGAGATGAGCCCTTGAGGTGTTGCTGGGTGGGGCTGCGGGAGATGGGGAGGAGCTTCCCGGTAACCTTGTGTTCTCACCACAGCCGCCTCTGGAGTCCCTGGCCACTGTGGAGGAGACAGTGGTGCGGGACAAAGCAGTAGAATCCTTGCGGGCCATCTCTCACGAGCACTCACCCTCTGACCTGGAGGCCCACTTTGTGCCACTGGTGAAGCGGCTGGCGGGCGGCGACTGGTTCACCTCCCGCACCTCGGCCTGTGGCCTTTTCTCTGTCTGCTACCCCAGAGTATCCAGTGCTGTCAAGGCGGAACTTCGACAGTGAGTCTCTCCGTCATTGGGGACCCCAGCTTTCCCCTCTGCGTAGTTCCCTTCTGACACCTCATCCCCTTTTAGGTCTGCCTGGGCTTTCCCAGCTCTGGCTGACCTACCTGTCAGAGAGGCTGTGTCCTGCAGAATGTGGTCTCTGGATGGTTAAATTCAGTGGCTCTGACTTTTGTTAAAATACAGGAAATAAGGTGATGATAATTCCTTCCTATTGGTTATTGTGAGGATTTAAGAGAATTATTACATATAAAGTGTTTAGTGCAAAATCCAGCACATCGAAGCACTCAACAGGTATTGTCTATTAGTGCCTTAGGCCTACTGCAGGCCCAGGACCCGGGGCAGATGCACCATCTTGGTTTAATGCTGCCTTCACCACCACTCCCCTGACTCTGAAGCATTAGGCATAGGCCCTGTGGTGTTACTCATTCCAGAATGCTAGTTCACAGCTGTACCCAGGTGCTTAGACATCTATGCTAGCCCCTCACATCTCTGGCTAAAGCAATCATTGCTGAAAAATAAAACCTTTCAATGGCCCTAGACCAGCATCTTAGTTAAGCAGTTTTATGTGGTCACAGTTATATAACCATCAGCACCTACCATTGGCAATAGATATATTTCAGGCAATGGGTTGCTAAGTGTCTTGCACATATTATCTCATTTAAGCCTCACTAGACCCTGTGGCATAGGTACTGTTCCTGTCAGTTCCATTTCATAGGACTGGGAAGACTCAAGAGGTTCATCACTTGCCCAGGGTTCCCCAACCAAAGCCAGGACCCCTGTGACTGCAGAGTCTATGCTTGCTCCTCTCCACTGCTTTGCCTGCTGCTTTAGGATCCCCACGGGTTTCTTCTCCTGAGTCCCTTCCCTGACTCCCAGGTATTTCCGGAACCTGTGCTCAGATGACACCCCCATGGTGCGGCGGGCCGCAGCCTCTAAGCTGGGGGAATTCGCCAAGGTGCTGGAGCTTGACAATGTCAAGAGTGAGATCATTCCCATGTTCTCCAACCTGGCCTCTGACGAGCAGGTGGGTTCTGCTCCTCAGCCCTCTCTGCTCTCTTCTCTGTTAGTGAATCCTGCCCCTGAAAGAGAATCCCAGAGCTCACTGGAGGCCTCTTCTGTCTTCCCCCTGCTCCAACCCTCTCCCTAGGACTCGGTGCGGCTACTGGCAGTGGAGGCATGTGTGAACATCGCCCAGCTCCTGCCCCAGGAGGATCTGGAGGCCCTGGTGATGCCGACCCTGCGCCAGGCTGCTGAAGACAAGTCCTGGCGTGTCCGCTACATGGTGGCTGACAAATTTACAGAGGTAGGTGAGAGGGACTATTGACACTGGCCTGCAGGTGGGGACATCAAGGAGGACACCAAGAGGGGAAGAGGGAGGACCACATGTAGGAAGCGAGCTTTCCCATTAGGCCAGCAGAATCATCGGGTGTTGGAGCAGTAAGATCTCTGATCATCCAGTTGGATCTTATTTCATGTGCCAATCCTGGTTGATGGATGTGGCAACTGAAGTGCTCTATTCTAGGATTCTCAGGCCACATTCAGACCTCATGGAGGAGGGTACCACAGGAGCAGAGAAGTGTAGCATGTACGGAGTGTCCTCATGTAATCTTCCTTTTACACAAGGGAAGACAGCCTAAAAAGTTTAATTGGTTTAATTGAACTGGTCAGAGTGATAGCACCAACCAGTCATAATGAGGACAAGGCTCTGGGTCTATGACTTAACCAGGACAGTGCACTTTCCATGGGGGACTCAATTTCCTCATTCCACAAACATGTTGGTTGAGCACCAGCTATTCTTTGGACACTGGGGTATAGTGATTTTCGTACATTCCTGGCCTTTAAGGAGCTAGGCAGTGTGAAAGGGAAGGTCAACTTAGAGAGGAATTTGGTAATAAGGTGTCACAGGTGCAAGAACAGACAGACATACTAAGGAGAGGAGGTGCTGCTATGGCTGGTTCTTCCCTTGTGCAAAAGGAAGATTACACAAGGGCACGCCCCATGTGCTACACTTTTCTGCTCCTGTGGTACCCTCCTCCAGGAAGTCTAGAAGATGAGTGGGTAAGAGCTAAGAGAGGAACTCTGCTCCAGCAGAAGGACGAGGAGCCCTGGGAATGAGAGCAAGTGCAGGCAGGAACATTCAGGTGTGGGTCTTAGGGCCCGGCAAGAGTGCAGGCAGAAGAGAAAAGGTGAGGTCAGATCAGAGAGGCCTCACGGGCTGCCCCACCCTGTCTTCCTCTTCCTATAATTATACTTATTTCTACTGATAATTTGCTGGAAGGACTCAGAGCCTCAGAATGCCATTGCCATGGACTATATGTTTTCCCTGTGAAAATGTTAAAGAAGCTTAGCTTTGTGGACATGGCAGCACCATAGTCATGGAAAGTTCTCTCCTTCCTTGTCTCCTGAGCATCATAAACTGGATTATCCTGGATCTTAGAATAGAAGCTCCATGAAGGGAGGGATTTTAGGCTGTTAAGAGTTCTTGGCACACCATAGATATTCAGTAAATACAAGGGGACTTCAAAAAGTTCATGGAAAAATGGAATTAAAAGAAAAGTAAAAAATATAAACTTTATTTCTTAACATAAGCTTCATCGAGTAAGAAATGGTAACTTCTATAAGAAATGGTAACCAGCCACTTAGTTCATAGCTAAAGAACTGAAGATCCGGGGAATTTAATCATGCCAATGCAGTCTTTTTTATGACTTGAAGAAAATGGGTGCCTTTTAAAGATTTTTTAAGATTAGAAGGCAAAAAGATGTCAGAAAGTGCCAAATCAGGACTGTAAGGTGGATGCCTAAGGATTTCTTATCAAAATTCTCCGTAAATTGCCCTTGTTTGATGAGAGAAATGAGCAGGATAATTGTTGTGGGGTAGAAGAAGGACTTTCTGGTGAAGTTTTCCCTGGCATTTTTCCACTAAACTTTGGCTAACTTTTCTCAAAAAACTTTCATAATAAAGAGTGTTATTCTTTGGTCGTCCAGAAAATCAGTAAGCAGACTGCCTTGAGTATCCCAGAAAACTGATGACATGAACTTTGCTCTTGACTAATCAACAAAAGTTTTGATGGGGCTACGTCCGCCTCTTGGTAGCTATTGCTTAGGCTGTGCTTTTTCTTCAGGATTGTAATGGCAAAGCTGTGTTTTCATTATTTGTTTTGATTTTTTGAAAAAATGCTTCAGGAACTTGATCCCACTTGTATAAAATTATTATTGAAAGCTGTGCTCTTGTTTGCAGCTGATCTGGGTGCAACGGTATTGGTGCCCATCCAGTGGAAAGGTGTCTCAACTTTTTTAGTCATAATTGCATAAACTGAACCAGTTAAGGTGTCTGTGGTGTTAGCTATTGTTTCTGTTCTTGAGCTTTTATTGTCTTCAATTAGGGCACAAGATTAATTTTTACTTGGAAATTAATGTGGATGGTCCGCCACAGTGGGCTTCTGTCTTCAACATCCTTTTGTCTCTATTTATAACAGGTTATCTATTTGTAAGTGCTGATTTCTTTGGGGGCATTGTTCCCATTAACTTTTTTTTTTTTTTTTTTTTTTTTTTTGAGACAAGAGCCTCAAGCTGTCACCCTGGAGAGAGTGCCGTGGCATCACAGCTCACAGCAACCTCCAATTCCTGGGCTCAAGCGAGTCTCCTGCCTCCGCCTCCCAAGTAGCTGGGACTACAGGTGCCCGCCACAACTCCCGGCCATTTTTTGGTTGCAGCCGTCATTGTCGTATGTCGGGCCCGGGCTGGATTCGAACCCACCAGCTCAGGTGTATGTGGCTGGTGCCTTAGCCTGTTGAGCCACAGGCGCCGAGCCTGTTCCCATTAACTTTTGTAAAGCATCAGTGATTTCACCATTCTTCCACTGAAGCTTCACCATAAATTTGATGTTTGTTCTTTTCAATTTTGGCTGAATTTATGTTTCTCCAATAGGGGATCTTTTCAAACTAATGTCTTATCCTTCTAAGTGCCTCAAACTAGATCCTATTCAGACACATTATAACAAGTTAGTATAAGTTTATTTTGGTTCAAAAAATTTTCTGATATCCATGCATAGTTTTCTTAAAGTGTACGATTTCCATGGACCTTTGAAGACCTCGTGTGCAGTGTGAATAAAAGCGGAGATTAGAGCAAGATAGCATGAAGCCCTTCAAGATTTTTAGTTATCTGTACCCTTCTTAGTAATGAACCATCTTGCTTCCTACCAAATTATCAGGAATCCACTTTGTAGTAGGACTCACACACCTTTTCTTATCTGGTGCCATGAATCAGGCAAAGCTTACTGTGCATTCCTCCCCATTAGTCTTTATTGTTTTATTTTTATTACAAAAATAATACATGCTTCTAGTAACACATCTTTAGAAGATACAGATGAATTTGAAACAAAAAGTGGGAGCTGTTGTCTTTAGAATGTTTTTGGACCAGTTAACAGAAAATACAACCCCCTAATAGCGAGAACACTATGAAGATCTGTTATTGTTTTTAATGTAAATACCATGCATTGCCCTTGCAGTGCTCATTCTGCTTCTGAGGAATCTGAGGCTCAGACAGATAATGAGCCTTACCCAAGGTCAGGGAGGTCATTCCAAGGCACTGGAAATAGATCTTACCAGTGACTCTAAAGCCCATACTTTGGCCCCTAATTCCTATGCCTTTACTTTAATTTTGGCCTCATTAGTCTAGATTCCTGCTGGACACTCCCACTCTCCTCATCCCTCTTCTCCCTCTCTGCAGCTCCAGAAAGCAGTGGGGCCTGAGATCACCAAAACAGACCTGGTCCCTGCCTTCCAGAACCTGATGAAAGACTGTGAGGCCGAGGTGAGGGCCGCAGCCTCCCACAAGGTCAAAGGTTGGTGCTGGCAACCAGAACACAGCGAGTCGGGAAGGAGGGTTGTCCGAGGGGCTGAAAGTGGAACCAGGACATTAGGTCTTACCTCCCCTGCTTCCTTCTCTCCACCCACAGAATTCTGTGAAAATCTCTCAGCTGACTGTCGGGAGAATGTGATCATGACCCAGATCTTGCCCTGCATCAAGGTAACGGAGTTTGGTTGGAGGAATGGAGCATATCTGAGTTTGCCAGAAGGAGAATGAAGGCTGGGCTTTGGGTTTAGCCAGATGCAAACTATGTTCCTAGCCCTTTGAGACCAGGTAGCTCTTGGGTTTGAAGCAATTGAGGGTCTTGAGGCTTTGGGCTGACCATGGAGGTGGGAGTGCTTCCTGGAAAACCCGTATGTCACTGAGTCCTCTCATCCACAGAGCTTTAGGTTGGGGGAGAGGACTGCTGGGAGTGAGTGTCATTTAAGTAATTGGGACATGCTAGGAGTGACCATTTCCTCCACACCCTGAACCATCCCCTACTCCATGAGTGACAGGCAGAAACAGTCTGTTGTCTCACAGCTTCTTAGCCATTGGTGTTTGCTTGGCCACTTGCCACTACAAGGGTTTCCCTGACCCCAGTGCCTGCTCCCCTTCTTTTTCCCTCCCAGGAGCTGGTGTCAGATGCTAACCAGCATGTCAAGTCAGCCTTGGCCTCTGTCATCATGGGCCTGTCCCCCATCTTGGGCAAAGACAACACCATTGAGCACCTATTGCCCCTCTTCCTGGCTCAGCTGAAGGACGAGGTGAGGGTGCCAGAAGGGACCTCAGCTCTGGGTTTGTAGAGGTGACAGGTGGGTCAGCTGCTTCCTGCTAAAGAAATCTTTCTTTAGAGAAAGAATGAAGGGTAAAAAGCTTTGGTTTATTGCCGTGTTTTGCTAGAGAGAGCCTGTTCTCAGAGCATTTCTGTTGGACTCAGGTACCTAAGAGCCAGTAATTATAGGAGCCAAGGTAGAACAGTAGAAAGAATTCTGTTAGTTTTGGTTTTGGGGGCAAAACTACTGGTGGAAATCATTTTATTGACATTCTGCTTTTTTGGCAGGGGGGGGGGATGGCTCTTCTAATACCATTATGATAGTTGAGGCTTTTGTAAACATTGTGTATAATGTCCCTTTTAAGAAAATCTAAGGATATATATAGTGGAATCACTTATTTCAGTTTATGTAACATAAACGAACAGTGTTTCACAGACTTTTGAATCAACTATATCTAGTGGACTGTTCAAAGGAACATAATAGAAAGGAGGAAATTAATGAGCACTAGGGCCATTCCTCTCCTCTTCCTGAGGATGCTTGGCTTTAGAAAGAAATGCATTAATACAGCCTATAGAGAGAAATTGTGTTGGTTCCGAGATATCTTCTTTAGTCTTCAGACTAGCTAGCAGAATACTGGCTGTCTTCATTCCTAAAGGAGAGTCTTGGTTTTTTATAAAGAGGGACTTACATGCTTTTCATAAAGGAATTGTTTTGTGTGTGAGGGAAGGGGCGCTCTTGGAGGGTTTCATTTGGGGGGTATCAACTAAGGCTGTTTCATCCTCCTAGCAATTGCCTGTATCCTTAACTTATTTCTTGCTGTGTCTGGGTCCCCAAGACCAGCCTCAGGTTCATTTATTTGCTAGAGTAACATGTAGAGCTCACATGTCCATTATACAAAGTTAATGCAGTTTGGCCTTTTACCCTGTCCTGGGCTGTGTGCAGTGCATTTTCTTTTTGTTCTCTTTTCTTTTTAAATTTTTTTTGAGAGGGAGTTTCTCTTTGTTGCCCTTGGTAGAGTGCCGAGGTGTCAAAGCTCACAGCAACTTCAAACACTTAGCCTCAAGTGATCCTTTTGCCTCAGCCTCCTGAGTAGCAGGGACTATAGGCACCAGCCACAATGCCTGGCTAGTTTTAGAGATGGGATTACAGGCTTGAGCCACCATTCCTGGCCCTGTGCAGTGTATTTTCTCAGAGCCTTCTTGTTCTCTCCTCAGTGCCCTGAGGTGCGGCTAAACATCATCTCTAACCTGGACTGTGTGAATGAGGTGATTGGCATCAGGCAGCTGTCCCAGTCCCTTCTCCCTGCCATCGTGGAGCTGGCTGAGGATGCTAAGTGGCGGGTGCGGCTGGCCATCATAGAGTACATGCCTCTCCTGGCTGGACAGCTGGTGAGTGAGGAGGCATGGGGGCCAGACAGTGCTGCCTTGAGAAGGTAGACTGCCAGGGTCCGGTCAGAGGGCAGTGTGTCTAGGAATGTGATGGGGCATCTGGGGGCCCTGTGGTCTCAGTGGAGGCTGTGATGATTGCCTGGGCAGTTGGAGGAAGGGACCCAGGAAATAGGGCCCTAAAAGATGAATAGAATTCAGTAGGAGAGAGGAGGGACAGGAGCACTTCAGGAGAAGTTAAGAAATGTTTGGTCTTTCCGGGGTGAATGTAGTTTTACAGTGTCACTGATGACTCTTCTTGCCCATTCTTCCATGAGCCCTTAACTCCCTTTATGTTGCAGGGTGTAGAGTTCTTTGATGAGAAACTCAACTCCTTGTGCATGGCCTGGCTGGTGGATCATGGTGAGTGCCTCTGGCAGAACAGCAGGTGTCAGGGACTCCTAAAAGGATGGGTGCATTGCCTGTGGCTAGCAGGGCAGTGGGGAAAGCCAGAGTCACTCCCTCTTGCTGTCCATGCTTACATGGACTGGTTCCCTTGCTTTTTAGAATCTTAGAGAAGAGATTGGGCGGTGGCTCACCACCCCCACCCCCCCCAGCACTCCGAGAGTCTGAGGCACGTGGATCGCTTGAGCGTATAAGTTTAAGACCTGCCTGAGCAAGAGAGAGATCCTATGTCTAAAAATAGCTGGGCGTTGTGGCGGGTGCCTGTAGTCCTGGCTACTTGGGAGGCTGAGGCAAGAGAATTGCTTGAGCCCAACAGTTTGAGGTTGCTGTGGGCTGTGATGCCACGGCACTCTACTGAGGGTGACATAGTGAGACTCTGTCTCAAAAAAAAAAAAAGAAAATGAAAGAAAAGAATTCTAGAGAAGGACAGAGTAGGGGAACAGAGCAGAGCAGATCACCCGGGGCTACTGTAATAGCAGAGTTGGAGGACTGCTGAGCAGACAGACTCACATCATGCCCTCCTGGATGTTGAAGCTTAAGCCAGTCACTTGCCATCTTTCAATTCCACACTCATTCTGTGAAACGTGGGGGACTTCTCATCCCAGTCTCTCAGGGTAATTGTGAGAATTCCTTGTTGTTTTCACTAAGAGTTGTAAAAAGTAAAAGCTAAGTGTTTTTCCCTGTCAGCATTGCAGTACTAAGTACTAAATAATTTGTTTAGACAAAACACTCACTAACTCCTCAGTTTGCCCATCTGTAAAATGAGGCCAGTAATGGAACCTGCCTTTTGGATGTGCTGAGAAGGTACTGCATGGAAAGAAAACCCTTAGTAGAGCACACAGTGAGCCCTGTTTCTTCTTCAGCTGGAGTTCATTGGCTCCTATGTGCCCGGGCACCTAGGGGCTGCTCAGTAAGCAGTGGCGAGTGTGACTGTTACTCTCCACCCATAATCAGCCCTTTACCTCCACAATCACCACCCCTCTCACTCACCCTAAACCTACAGTCTATGCCATTCGCGAGGCGGCCACGAGCAACTTGAAGAAACTGGTAGAGAAGTTTGGGAAGGAGTGGGCCCATGCCACTATCATCCCCAAGGTCTTGGCCATGTCTGGAGACCCCAACTACCTGCACCGCATGACCACACTCTTCTGTATCAACGTGAGCACCTGCTGCCTGCTGGCGCCTCCTTGGGATGGGCGGGTGGTGGAGATCCCCAAGGGAGACACATGGCTTGGAAGTGGAGAAATAGCAGCGATCTTTGGTCACAGGATGAATCCTTGGGGAAACTACAGGCCAGAGGTGGGATTCCCAGGGTCAAGGTCATAGGGGTTCGGGACTTGCATGGTACGAGACACCCTGGGCTAGGGAGACATGACCTGTTAACAGAAGTGATCTCCAGTGCTTTATGAGCACTCTTCTTCCCCCTCCAGAATATGTGTACATAATTACTTAGCTATAGTGGTTAGGTGTGCAGACTCTAGATGAGACCTACTTTTAAATTTTGGCTCTGCCAGACATTAGCTGTGGACCTTGGGAAAAATAATCCAACCACTTAATGCTTCACTTTTCTCACCTGCGAAATGACCAATAATCACAGTAAGTCACTCATCAGGTTGTGAAGATCAGTTGGGTTATGGGTGCAAAGCTTAGAACAGTTAGAAACATGTTGGAAGTATTCCTGTCTATTTGCTTTTAGTATAACTATCTCATATATTATGCATACTTAATGTATAAACCATACACATAGCTAGAAATTAAAGGATGGGGTTTAAAAATAAATATAACTGAGTGTTACGATAATTTCTTATACCACACTCTGGAGACCACTGTACTGAGGAGGGATGCCAGGGATTCGAAATCAAGACTCATGTTGAAGGAAAGTTGAGGACAGCAAGACGGGGCCATCCCAGGAAACATGCTGTTAGGAGGGTGTTAGGGGAGTTGGGAGATTCAGGTTGATAAACTGCTCACAGAGTGAGTGAGGGCCTAATGGTTACCAAAGTGGCCTAGTCAGAGGAAGAGCGATGTACGAGTTAGCCAGAAACTTGGCATAGTCACCCCTCTGTCACTCACTGGCCCCTAGGTGCTGTCGGAAGTCTGTGGGCAGGACATCACTACCAAGCATATGCTGCCCACTGTTCTGCGTATGGCTGGAGACCCGGTTGCCAACGTCCGCTTCAATGTGGCCAAGTCCCTGCAGAAGATAGGGCCCATCCTGGACAACAGGTGAGGCCTGGATACTCCCCCACACACCACTAGGGGCTTGTTCTGGGCATTTTAATCTTTGACCTTGAAAGACGGAGTCCAGGGTTGGAGGCCCAGCACTGCTCTTTGCTTGCTGTATCACCTTGGCTTGTCCTTTCCCCTTCTCAAGGTCTGTTTTCTTAACTGTAGAGTGCGGATTTATAGAATGGAATGGAAGAGAGGGTGAGGGGATGGCAATTGTATATACTAGCAATAAATCATTAGAAAGTGAAATGACAAACATTTTATGTAAATAATGTCTGTAATTTATGTATAATTGTACTAAAATCATAAAGTAGTCAGAACTTCTAGTGAAAACTGTAAAATATCCTGAAAAATTAAAGAAGACCTACATATAATATTCATGGATGGGATAGTTCCTCAAATTCAATTTTAGATTCAGTGTGAGCCCATTAAATCTTAGTAGTTTCTTTAGTGGAAAATTGACAAGGTTAGGGAATAATAGGGAAATGCAAAGATCTGAATTAGCTGAAGCAGTCCTAACAAAGTTGATGACTTATCTACCAGGTCCTGAGACTTACCAGTTATAAAATAGTGAAGTGTTAGCATGAGAATAAATTTAAATGGTCCAAGGGAACATAATTGTGGTCACAGAAACAGACCCACACATACTTGATAGCAGGTACCACTGTAGTTGTGTGGGGGAAATGAACATATTTTTCAGAAATGGCTGGGTCCATTGGATATCCATGTAGGGATAAAAGAACTACCTCAGTGCATAAACAGATTTAAGATGGCAGATCAGAACCATAAAGGTAAGAAAAGAAAGCTTCTGGAAGAAAAGGTAGGAGAATATCTTTAATATTTAGGGTGGCATTGATTTGTTAAAAAGCAAATCAAAGGAAGTGAACATTAAGTTGGCCTTCAGTAAAATGAGGTGTTTACCAAAAAGACATTTTAAGAGTAAATGCAAGCCTTTGACTGGGAAAAGCTGTTTGAAATGATCTTTTGTGCTTCATATACTCCTCATTATTTCTAAGAATGGACTCAACAGAATGCTTGTCTACAAATCAGTAAGAGGTGGGCAAGAAGACTTAAACAGGCACTTCAAAAAGAGGCTCCCCGTGTAGGCAGTAAGCACGTGATGAGGTAGTCAATGTCATTAGCCTTCAGGATCATGCAGATTAAACCTTTGTGAAATACTGTTACATGTACCCCAGAGCAGCTCAACTGAAAAAGAGCAATGGTGTGAGTGTCATTGAAAATGTGGAACAGCTGGTGTCTTTTGCAGTGGGGCTGTAAATTTGGGGTCTGGTCTCTCTTAACATTGGAATTTAGTGAAGCTAGTTATACATATACCCTGTGAACCAACCCTTACACTCCTGGGTCTGTAAGAGAAATGAGAGCTTATTTGTCCAAAGAGTGTTCATGGTAGCTTTATTCATGGTAGCCGTAACAATGGAAACAGCCTAAATACCTGTCCATAGAGTAGATAAATTGAGATAAATTGTAGTTTATTCATATAGTGGAAAACTGTGTTCAGCAGTGAAAGAACAGATGGCCTGCTGAAAGCAGCAACATAGGTGACTCACAGACCTCACATTGAATGAGGAGCGAAATCTAAGAAAATACACCATTTATATCTGGTCAAAAAATAGGCAAACTGAATCTAGGTGAAAGAAGTGAGAACACAGGTTATTTGGGGGAAAGGGGAGCTGGCTATCAATTAAAAAGGGACACGAAGCCTGAGCAGCCTATTCTGTGTTAAGAACTATAGAGTAATTGTTTCAAGACACAACCTCACACCTTTATAGTTTTCTGTCTGAAGTCCATCTTCATTTTCCAAAATAATAATTGAGTTCAGTGCAAGTGGATTTCCGTAGGACCCCTTAGATGAGAGTAGATGCCACCTCTGGCTGCTACAGGGCCAAGAACTGTCCCTTTGAGTTGCTTACCATTCCCCAATTATCAGTTTGGTGTGTGTCTTCTGAGCTCAGAGCCACCATGGGCAAGAACTAGGAGTAATTTACCACTCCGTGCACACCTAATTCATAATAGTGCTCAGTAAATTTGTGTTAAATCGCTGAAAGACATCCATTTGCTGAGCCCCAGAGATCTGTCGTTCTGTGATTCTGTGTTCCACTTTCCTAGATGTTCTGGCCTCCCTGTTCTGGGCTTCAGAGACATCTGTCCTTGTTTGTCAGACTTGGCCTTCAAAGTAATTGTACGCAAGATCTCAAAGACTTCTGTTTTTGGTTTTGTATTTTGTAGTTTAGGCTTTATTTTATTTTACATATTGGGGTGGGACACAGTAGTGTTTCGATACATGTATACAACGTGTAATGATCACATTAGGGTAATTAGTATACCATGCCCCCAAATAATTAACCATTTCTTTGTAGTGATAACATTCAAAATTCCTTTCTTCTAGCTATTTTGAAGTATGTAACATATTATTGTTAAACTATAAGCCATTCTGCTGTGCAGTGGTCAGACTTCTTATTTGTGTGTGTGTGTTTGCATGTTTGTGCTTGCATGCATGCAACTCCCAGACTCTTGAGTTGCATGCTCCTCCTACCTTATGTTTTTATGTGTGCATATCTGTGTACACCTCCTTGGTCAGGATCCCTCCGCCTTCCTCTTGCCCGTAGTTCAGCCTGGCTTACCCTCTCTTTCCTGTCTTCTTCTTGTCCCAGCACCCTGCAGAGTGAAGTCAAGCCCATCTTAGAGAAGCTGACCCAGGACCAGGATGTGGATGTCAAGTACTTTGCCCAGGAGGCTCTGACTGGTAAGGCCTGTAGTGCTCAGAGCCCAGGCAGAAGGGTGTGTGCAATAACAGCAGATCCTGGGGCAGTGCTGTAGTTCTGTGGACAGGGGGTGCTGTGGTTCTGATTCCTGTCTGTTCCTATTTTCCCAGTTCTGTCTCTTGCCTGATGCTGGAAGAGGAGCCAACTCTGGTACCCACCCTACAACCGCCCCAAGTCCTTCCTCAGGGAGGCACTGGGGGCACTTGGCTGTTACTCCCTGTGCATGGTCTGACCCCAGACCCCTTCCCCAGTACGGTTCCTTCTCTTCCCAGCCTGGGAAGATGGCTTACTGTCCACCTCCCAAGGGGATAGGGGAGCATGAGTTTGGACAGGATGGCAACCCAGGGAGGAAGGGGCCATTTTGCCTACCTTGGGGAGAGATACGAGCATCCCAGGTCACTGGCTCCTGCTGCTGTAATGGGGAAACCCTCCTCCATGTACTTCACGTTTCTTTCTCCCCTCTTACTCGTTTTTTTTTGTGTCAACTGTGCTGTTTTTATTTTATTCCTCCACCCTCCCTTTTTTTGGCCCTTTTCACAGAGAAATAAAGGTCTAGAAATAGTCCATCTTCTGGTCTTAGTCATCAGCATGGAAGTGGGGCACAGCTCAGGACCATGTCCTCGCCCTTATCTCTGGAGCAGACCTAGATAAGGGGACCTGTTACAGCCTTTTATCTCAACAGGAGAAGGATTCCTGGGGACCCCTCTGTCCCGGGGTGCAGAGGGTCCACAAGGTGCTTCTAGCCTGAAGAGTCCTGTGGTTCAGTTTCACAGTTCAGTTCAGGTTCACAGATATTGGCTGAGTATTTAGTGTTAGGAGCAGATGCCTTGGAGCTGGGCTGCCTGGGCTCAAATCCTGTTCTTTTCAGTTGTAGTCGTGTGGCCTGGAGCAGGCTGCACAGTCTTTCTGAACTCACATTCTCCTTTGTTAAATGTGGTGAGGACAGAAAGAATTATTGCCTGGAAAGTATGTAATGACACAGGAGAAACAGGGTTGGCTACAAATTGGAGAGGACCCCTGTGGGCCAGGCAATTATTGGTTCTGGGAGAAGTCTTGGGCTTGGGCCCCATCCCCAAGGAGGTCTCAGAGTAATCAGGACCATGGCAGGGAGTGGTAAGCAGACTGTGTAGATGACCTTGGAACTTAACTGATCGGGGACGCAGAGGAAGCGCTGCACAAAAAATGTTTGTTGAAAGGAAGACTGAGGCTCGCTCGGGCACTCAGTGACAATCCACATTTATTGGGTGTTTTTATACACACTGATCAAATAAAAGTATAGGAATAGAAAAAGGAATAATAACGATGAAACAGCAGAAGCTACCATGAAAATTCTTTGTTCAGCACAGATGCTACTGGATACATATATAGTTAATCTAAATTGAACACACTTTCTCAACATTTTGCTGCAGGCTTAACCACAATGGTGTCTGGCTGTCTGTTCTGTCTGAATAGTTCCTCAACATTTGAAGCATGGCCATATTCTAAAAAGAGAAAAGGACAGAGTACTTCTTCCCGTAACCTCTGCAAGTGCCCAACCCCCAGCTTCACCCTGCGAAGTCCTCTGGTTACTTCCCTCTGTGAACATCTAACTGAATGTTCTTACTAGCCCAGGCATGTCCACAGAGAAAGAAGTTTTTCCATCTTAGGGCAACGTTCCTCGGGGAGCACCTGAGGCCATGTCACTTGCTTTGGTTGGGGGGCCGGTACCCCTTCAGACTGGAATGAGACACTAACAGTTTCTCAATGTCTGTCCTCCCTTTCTTAACGATAGCTCTGATTTTTAGCTGGGTACATGACTGCCTGGATTCAAGGCATTTTCCTAGAGTCTGTAATTTGGAATGGTGTTTTCACTAGATTCTGGCCAATAAGATATGAACAGGAATGGAATGTGTAGCTTTTAGGAAGGGGGGAGGCATGATCCCCCTTTGTCCTCCTCCTTGTGCCCTGAAATATGGACCAGAAGGCTGGAGTGGTAACAGTGATCTCTGGTCAGAAAATAATCTTACGCATCTGGCCAAACAAGGCAAAACAAGATGGTAGGTGGAAACTGGATCCCTGATGCTGCGAGGAACTATGCCAGTATTGTTACTTGGGAGAGTTAAAGTGTTAAAGTAGCTGTTTGTTTGGGGGTTCATCATTTGAAGGCCACCCAAATTTTAATTGATATGGGAAGGGGCCCAAAGAGCCCTGGATAAAGGAACAACAGAATGTAGGTATTTCCATGATAATACATGAAGTGTGTGGTGTTGGATGACAAGGTGATTTCATCAGCTTCCACCTTCTTGTTACTGAGTCCCTCTGTTGCTTTGGGAAGAGAATGAAAAACACTGAAAACATCCTTATACATCCCCACATGTGCCCTGGGTCATACACACTGACTCCCAGTTGAGAGCCACTGGCCTAGAAATGACGATACACATTCAACCAAGCATGTCATAGTTTGACAGTCAGAACCTTAACCCTACTGTAGTTAGTGTGAGGACCTTAAAAATCTTGACACAGAAGGTATAGTCAACAGGCCAGCACCTCTGCACCCTCAGGAGCTTATTAGAAATGCAGAACCTCTGGCCCCAGACTGGAACCAGTGCCTTCACTTTAACAAGATCCCCAGATGACTCACCAGCACACTGCAGTTTCAGAAGTCCTGCCTCAAACACAAACTCAGTTTTTCTCTCACTGAAGTCAGTGGTGCAGTGGGCTAGGGCTTGGCATGTGGTATGGCTCAGAAATGGGGTCTAGAACTGGGTGTGAATATGTAGACCGGCTCAGGGACATCCAAATGGTGGACAGGGGTCATCAGTGGAGGCAGAGGTATGATGCAGACCCAGATTGGACTGGGATGAGGTCCAGAGATGGGCCAGGGATTAGTTAGCATAATAGGTGGGCAAAGGACAGGTTGAGGCATTGAAACACTTGGCAGAGAATCACAAGTTAACCTGGAGTTTGCCTGGAAGCAGAGGCTGAATGGAGTTTCTAGTTCAAGAGTCTTAATGAGGAATGATCTCAGGAAGAAGGGCTGAGTTAACTCAGTTTCTGTAAACTTCTAGTTGGGAAAATAAAATCAAATGATGAATGTATGATGAGTAAGGACATGGTTAGGAGTGGTTACTCAGGGTGTCATTCCTTTTGTTGTATCAGGCTGGTTCTCTATGAAGTTTGCTCCTCAAGCTGGGTCTAGGTGAAGAGACAGGGTTATCACTCATGGGAACCCGTGAACAAACTTTGTCTCCCTTTATGATAATCTCACTTTGGCCAATTACTTTGCCAGGGGCTTTTCTACCTAGCCTTTCCGACTGCCTTGATCCAGTTGGCCTAGATGTGGATGGAGTTGAGCCATTTGGTACATGTGGCTGATGAGTAGGAAGGACCTCAAGTAGAGCCCTGGAATCATGGTGTCCTCAATGTGCAGAACAACCTGTGGAGCGTGACCAGGTGGAGTGCAGGGAATTACCACTGCTCCAAGCAGGTGTGGGTCGCGTGCCAGGTTATGTACCTTCTTCCTCAAAAAGGAAACCACTTTACATCAAGGACAAGATCCAGTAAATCAAGTATGGAAGGTTTCTCTACCTGGATGGCTGACCACAGGATAGAAAATACCCCTCGGGTGGCGCTTGTCGCTCAAAGGAGTAGGGCGCCGGCCCCATATGCCGGAGGTGGAGGGTTTAAGCCCAGCCCCGGCCAAAAACTGCCAAAAAAAAAGAAAAAAAAAAGGAAAATATCCCTCGGGTGTTACACCTTTGTCCTCAAGGCCAAGCCCCATGCATGCTTCTTTAGGGATGCACTCTAAATGTGCTGAGTCACAATGACTGAGACCTAGGTCAGTTTATATTTGTGTGTGGCAGTCAAGGTGAGGATGATGGGGGCATTTCCATTCATCCCCATTGGGATTGCAGTTGATTCCCTACTTTGTTCATTTCTCACACATCCTGCCCCAGCCTCTTCCTCACTCTTCCTACTTCCTGAGGTTACATGTGGTTGCACCACGAACATTCCCCCAGGATTCCTTTGCACCTCAATGAGACCATCAAGCACCAGGTAATCTCCAGAAGGAGGGCCTCCTCCTTCCAACATTGCCTACCACCAAGGAGTGTCAACTTCATTTTATTTAAAGTCGCAACATCGTAGAACATCGGTAAGCAGTATCTGTTCTACTTCTGGGCCATTGTTCTTCCAAGGGTCCACATCAAAAACTCTCCAAGTTGTCCATGCACTGGGGCTCATGCCTGTAATTCCAACACTGGGAGGCTGAGGAGGCAGAATTGCTTAAGACCAGAGTTTGAGACCAGTTTGGGCAACAGAAATCTCCAACTCTACAGAAATTTATTTTTATTTTTATTTTTTAAATCATAGACATCTATATTAATACAATCATGGGTTACAATGTGCTGGTTTTATGTACAATCTGGAATATTCCTATCAAACTGGTTAACAAAACCTTCATGACATTTTCTTAGTTACTGTGTTAAGACATTTATATTCTACATTTAGTAAATTTCACATGTACCCTTATAAGATGCACCAGAGGTGTGGTCACACCAATTACCCTCTCTCCACCCATCTTTCCCCCTCCTCTTCCCTCCCTTTCCCCCTTTCCCTTCTTTTTGGGCTATAATTGGGTCATAGCTTTCATATGAAAGCTATAAATTGGGGGTGGCGCCTGTGCCTCAAAGGAGTAGGGCGCCAGCTCCATATGCCGGAAGTGGTGGGTTCAAACCCAGCCCTGGCCAAAAACTACAAAAAAAAAAAAAGCTATAAATTGGTTTCATAGTAGAGTGGAGTACATTGGATACTTTTTCTTCCATTCTTGAGATACTTTGCTAAGAAGAATATGTTCCAGCTCCATCCATGTAAACATGAGACAGGTAAAGTCTCCATCTTTCTTTAAGGCTGCATAATATTCCATGGTGTGCATACACCACAATTTATTAATCTATTTATAGGTTGATGGATACTTGGGCTTCTTCCATGACTTAGCAATTATGAATTGGGCTGCAATAAACATTCTGGTACATATATCTTTGTTATAATGTGATTTTTGGTCTTCTGGATATATACCTAGTAGAGGAATCGTAGGATTGAATGGCAGGTCTATTTTTAGATCTCTAAATGTTCTCCAAACATATTTCCAAAAAAAAGTATTAGTTTGCATTCCTACCAGCAGTGTAGAAGTGTTCCCTTTTCTCTGCATCCATGCCAACATCTCTGGTTTTGGGATTTCGTGATGTGGGCTAATCTTCCTGGAGTTAGATGATATCTCAAAGTAGTTTTTGATTTGCATTTCTCTGATGATTAAGGATGATGAGCATTTTTTCATGTGTCTGTAGGCCATGCGCCTGTCTTCAGAAAAGTTTCTCTTCAAGTTCCTTGCCCAGCCTGAGATGGGATCACTTGTTCTTTTCTTGCTAATACGCTTGAGTTCTGTGGATTCTGGTTATTAAACCTCTGTCAGAGACATAACCTGCAAATATCTTCTTCCTTTCTGAGAACTGTCTGCTTGCCTTACTTACTGTGTTCTTGGCCATGCAGAAGCTTTTTAGTTTGATCAGGTCCCAGTAATGTATTTTTGGTGTTGCTTCCATTGCCTGGGGGGGGGGGGTCCTCCTCATAAAATATTCACCCAGGCTGATTTCTTCAAGTGTTTTCCCTGCACTTTCTTCTAGTATTTTATAGTTTCATGTCTTAAGTTTAAATCTTTAATCCAGAGCGAGTCTATCTTAGTTAAAAGTGAAAGGTGTAGGTCCAGTTTCATTCTTCTACAGGTTGCCAGCCAGTTCGTCCAGCACCATTTGTTAAATAGGGAATCTTTTCCCCATTAAATGTTTTTAATTGTCAACTATCAAATAACGGTAAGTAGCTGGGTTCATCTATTGGTTTTCTATTCTGTTCCATACATCTCTACCTCTCTGTTTTTGTGCCAGTACCATGCTGTTTTTATCACTATCAATGTATCGTGTAGTCTGAGGTCTGGTAGTGTGATTCCTCCTGCTTTGTTTTTATTTCTGAGTAATGTCTTGGCTAATCGAGGCTTTTTCTGATTCCATATAAAATGAAGTATTTTTTTGAGATCTTTAAAGTATGACAGTGGGGCTTTCATAGGGATTGCATTAAAATTGTATATCACTTTGGGTAATATGGACATTTTAACAACATTGATTCTCCCCACCCATGAGCATGGTATGTTTTTCCATTTGTTAACATCTTCGGCTATTTCTTCTCTTAGAGTTTCATAGTTCTCTTTATAGAGATCTTTTATGTCCTTTGTTAGGTAAACTCCCAAATATTTCATCTTCTTTGTCACTACTGTGAATGGAATAGAGTCTGCTTGGCTATTGTTGGTATATATAAAAGCTACAGATTTATGTGTGTTGACCTTGTATACTGATGCTTCTGTATTCCTTGATCACTTCTAAGAGTTTTGTAGTAGAATCCCTGGTGTTTTCCAGATAAACAATCATACCATCTGCAAAGAATGAAAATTTGATCTCTTCTGATCCTATATGGATACCCTTGATTGCCTTTTCTTACTTAATTGCAATGGCTAAGACTTCCATTACAATATTAAAGAGCAGTGGAGACAATGGACAACCTTGACTGGTTCCTGATCTGAGTGGAAATGATTTCAATTTGACTCCATTCAATACGATATTGGCTATGAGTTTGCTGTAGATGACCTCTATTAGTTTAAGAAATGTTCCTTCTATACCAATTTTCTTAAGAGTTGTGATCATGAAAGGATGCTGGATACTATCAAAAGCTTTTTCTGCATCAATTGAGAGAATCATATGGTCTTTGTTTTTTAATTTGTTTACGTGATGAATTATATTTATAGATTAATGTATATTGAAACAGCCTTGAGACCCTAGGATACAACCCATTTGGTCCTGGTATATAATTTGTTCGATGTGTTCCTGGATTCTGTTTGCTAGGATTTTGTTGAATATTTTTGCATCAATATTCATTAGTGATATTGGTCTGTAATTTTCTTGTTGGTTCTTTTCCTGGTTTGGGATCAAGGTAATGTTTGCTTCATAGAATGTGTTGGCTAGTATTCCTTCTTTTTCTATATCTTGAAAAAGGTTGAGTAATATAGGTACTACTTTCTCTTTAAAGGTTTGGTAGAATTCTGATGTGGTCCTGGGTTTTTCTTTTTAGGGACATTTTGTATAGTTGATGCTGTTTGAGAACTTGAGTCTAAAATTTCTTTGCTTAGCTTCTTATTGGAGGATCTATCCAACACTGCCAAAGGAGTGTTAAAATCTCCAGCTGTTATGCTGCTTGTGGAAATCAACTTCTTCATGTCTGTCAGAGTCTCTCTCATAAATTGAGGCGCATTCTGGTTGGGTGCATAAATGTTAATCATTGAAAACTCATCATGTTGAGTGTTGCCCTTAACAAATAAGAAGTTACCATCCTTATCTTTCCTTACTTTCGTTGGTTTAAAGCCTTTTGTATCTGCAAATAAAATTGCAACACCTGCTTTTTTCTGATTTCCATTTGCCTAGAATATAGATGACCATCCCTTCACCCTGAGTCTATATATATCTTTTAAGGTAAGATGAGATTCTCGTATGCAGTAGATATCTGGCCTGAGTTTTTGTATCCAGTCAGCCAATCTGTGCCTCTTTAGAGGACAGTTTAAGCCATTGACATTAATTGAGAATATTGATAAGCCTGGTAGAATTTTGGGTATCAAGTTTTTCGAAAGTCCAGTGGACATTTTTAATCCTTTCGCCACTGTGGAAGTTGGAATTTGATCCAAAGTTTCTGAGTGACTTTTGTGGTGGAGGATTGCACTGGTTGTGATGGAGGATAGTTTAGGAATATCCTGGAGAGCTGATTTAGTTGCGGCAAATTTCTTCAACATGTGAATGTCATTAAAGTATTTAGTTTCTCCATCATAAATGATACTCAGTTTCTCTGGATACAGGATCCTAGTTTGAAAGTTATTTTACTTTAGGAGATTAAAAGTCGACGACCACCTTCTTCTAGCTTGAAAGGTTTCAGCAGAGAGATCTGCAGTCATTCTAATATTCTTCCCTTTGTAGGTTATGGTTTTCTTACGTCTGGCTGTTGCAGAATTTTCTCCTTCATTTTAATGTTTGCGAAGTTAATTATAATGTGCCTAGGAGATGTCTTATTTGGGTTGAGTCATGCTGGGGTCCTGAAACTGCTATCTGAATTTCAGAATCTCTTGGCATTCTCTGGAAAGTCTTTCATTATCTCATGAAGAACAGCCTCTGTGCCTTTTGAAGCTACCTTTTGCCTTCAGCAATTCCTATAAGGCGAATATTGGTTTTCTTCAAATTATCCCAGAGCTCTCTGAGAGAATGATCCATTTTTGCTCTCCACTTCTCTTCCTCTTTTGAGTGTTTGGGAGTGTTCAAAATCTTTGTCTTCAGTGTCTGAAAACCTTTTTTTTGCCTGTTCCATTCTGTTACTGAGGGATTGTACTGTATTTGTCAGATCTTTGAAGGCTGCAAATTCTTATCTCAATGTGTCAAATTTGATCTTTGGTTATTTTGTCTTTGAATACATTGACTTCTTGAGACAACTTTTGAAATGCTCCTTGAATTTCTAATTCCAACTTCCCATTCTATTTATTTGCAATCCACATTCTGAATTCAATTTCTGTCATGTCAGCCATCTGTTTATGAGAGGGATCTTCAGGCGTGTCTGCCATGTCGTTCCTTGGGGGTGTTGATCTACTCTGGTTATTCATGTTACTAGAGTTTTTCCTCTGATTCTGCCCCATGATGATTTTACACCATTTGACTAGATGAGCAGATAGGGTGAAGTTGGTGTGGGGGCTCCTGGAGTGGTGATGAACCAGCCCTCTGCCCAAGAGCTGGGACTGGTGACTGTAACTTTTTCCCTAGAGCTTTGCAAAGGGTATAGTGGTACGGCTTGAGACACTGGGGACCTGCTTGGTGTGGTTGGTCTGAGTTGCTCTGACTTGTTTTCAGCTGGTCTCTGTCTTACCCTAGTGAATTAGTTACTCTGGTTTGAAGTCTCAGCTGTGGGGAAATACCAGCAATTAAGTCACCCCGCCCCCAATGGGCAACAACTGGATAAGGAAAATCAAACCTTCCCACAACCACACACCCAGGGTACCACTTTGGATAATCGTCAGGTGATTAGCCCAGTTCAAGAGGTCCAAATCAATTGTCCCAGTCAGCACCAGTCTCAGGTGGGAGAGTTCAAAAGGTCTTCAGCTACTAGATAGCAGGGGTCTGCTGGCAGCTCAAGTATGACTTGCTCCAGTGCTCCATGAGGTCAGAAGGACCCACCTAGGAAAAGAATTATTCTGGGAAGTTTGATGCCTCCTTCCCCACCTTCCACCTCTGTCACACCCAGTCACTGGTAACCCCACAGGACTGTGACCCAGATCCCTCCAATGAGCAGATTCTCCAGGGATTTGCACCTGTGTGAAACATAGGGAGATCTATGTCTCCTTGGCTGTGCTTCCACTCTCTGCCACTATCTGGCAGGGGGAGCTGAGGCCTGACAACGTTGGGTGCTTAATGGAGGACGAGGGGGTTCATTCAGTTCCAGCCTCGCCCCTAATTGATGTTGCTGACAGAACAGAACAATTTTGCAGAATTTGTTTCTTTACCAGCTATATTACCCTGCGGATCAGATCCTGTTTGAATTCATGGAAACTGCGACTCAGCCCTGGTCTGTGCTGCTGCCAGTAGCTGGCATTTCTGTTTTGGCTGCAGTCTTTGTTGGGACGGGTGCAGTTAGAGCTCACACTCAGCTGTCAGTTCCAGCCTCTGGCTCCTGCCTTTGTCTCAGCTATGATCCCCTGAGAACTGGGTGTTTCTTAGGCTCAAAGCAGTCCTTCTGGCTCAGCATTGCCCTGGGAGTATGCCATCTCTGGGCGCATCCCCACCGCATCATGCCCAGGCAGGTACTGCCTCAGGCATACTCTTTACTCATGGGGCTTGCGTTTCTGTCCCAGATCTGTTCTGCCAGTGGCTGCCACTGAAGAAAATGCCCTACTTCCTCTGGTTGCCCAGAGAGGCAGAGAGCGTCTCCAAAATATACCCAGGGGTGTGAGCCCTATTGTTCCCACAGCTGCTGCTGCTGCTCTGGGCCATGGGGCACTGCCTCTCTCTCTCCTGTATAGTTCCCTCAGTTCACCATCTTCTCCTTGCTCAGGTGCTGCAGAATCAGCACAGAGCTGCAACAGCCCACTCCCTGTCCACATCTGTCATGAAAATGCCCAAGAATCTGGACTCCATGGGGGATAGGCATCCAGACCTCTGGGTGAGAGTGGAGGGGAGTGCTGGGAGTTCAGAATTGCAGGCAGAGAATATATACAGTTTTATGCCTGGCAGGAGAATGCCATGGCACATTCGTAAGTCCTCTCTATGGAAGGAGTTCCGGTTTTAAGAGGGTCTCTCCCATGGGATAAAATAGGAGGGTATCTGAACTCTGCTCACTTGTTTGTATAGAGTATACTGCAAGCCGTTCTCATGGGGGAGGGGACTTCCATCCACTTGGGGATGCATTTTGTACCTATTGTTTGTTTCCTGAGAATTGCAGCTCGCCTCAGCAGGGTTGATGTGTGTTCTTCAACCTTCTCTCTTGTCTTGGCTCCAAAGTATCAGCTTACTTGCTAAAATTCTGTCCTTTAACTCTCCTTCTGGACAGGAGCCTCTGTGGAAAGCTAGTTCCAGTCGGCCATCCTTCTCTACAGAAAATTTTTAAAATGAGTTGGGCCTTTATCCTGGATGGAGTGAAAACACATTCTTAGTAAAATATCACAAGAATGGAAAAGCCAGTAGATGGTCTAATAACATGCCCACATAAGAGAAAAATTCAATTCAATTTAAGAAGGGGAAAGGAAGGGGAGAAGGGAGGGGAATTGGTGTGCTTCCACTTAATAGGCACAACGTGGGGGTTATATGCCAGGCACACTTGTGGGTAGGCCACAACTACAATGGTGTCTGTACCTAACAAATGAAATGTAGCTTAATTCTTTGCATCCTCAAATTAACCTGAAATTAAAAAAGAATAGAATAGGGCGGGGCGTAGTGGCTCATACCTGTAATCCTAGCACTCTAGGAGGCCGAGATGGGTGGACTGCTTGAGGTCATGAGTTCAAGACCAGCCTGAGCAAGAGCCAGACCCCATCTCTAGCTGGGCATTGTGGTGGGTGCCTGTAGTCCCAGCTACTCTGGAGGCTGAGGCAAGAGGATTGCATGAGCTCAGGAGTTTGAGGTTGCTGTGAGCTGTGACGCCATAGCACTGTACTGAGAATGACAAAGTGAGAGTCTGTCTCAAAACAAAAACAACAGCAACAAAAATAAGTATTAGTAGGGTTTGGTGGCATACAGATGTAGTCCCAGCTACTAGGTAGGCTGAGGCAGAAAGATCCCTTGAGCTCAGGCAGTATACATTGCATCATCTATGATGTCCCCATTTCCCTCCTGCCTGGGCAACAGAGGTATACTTGGTCTCTGGAAAACAAAACAAAAAATGTAGATACACACCTCTACCCAATGCTATTCCAGTTCTACTCCCACTGGACACATGACAATTGTGAAATTCTGGTAAAAAGGGGAACGGTTTCCAAAATGGTGCCTATTAGCCAGTTGGTGGCTGATGCCTATAATCACAACGTTCTAGGAGGCTGAGGCAGGTAGATTGAGCTCAGGAATTGGGCACTAACCTGAGCAAGAGTGAGACCCTGTCTCTCCTAAAAATAGAGAAAGTAGTTGGGTGTTGTGGTGGGTGCCTGTAGTTTTAACTACTCAGGAGGCTAAGACAAGAGGATGACTTGAGTCCAAGAGTTTGAGGTTGCTGTGAGACATGACTCCATGGCACTCAACCCGCAGAGAGACTCCCTCAAAGGAAAAAAAAAGTGCCTGTCTCTGAACTTTGATTCACAGCTGAGTTGTCTTGAAGGCAGGAAATGTGGGGAAATTGCCCAAGCAGTGGGTCAATTTTCATGTTTTGAGCTTAGGAGCCAACTCTATCCAGTAGCTAGAGAGATGTGAGTGCTGTGTGAAAATGAAGAAATGTGCAGCCCAAGCCTGCATAGGACTGCCCTCTTTCCACTCTAGCCTTGAGACTTACCCCTTTGCTGCTTGAAATAGTAGATTGCAATGGCATCTTAATAGCTGACAGCAACCTCAAAAACCTGGGTCCAAGGTATCTTCCTGCCTCAGTCTCCTGAGTACCTGGGAATACTCACACAGCCAACATGCCTGATTAATTTCTCTTACTTGTATAGTGTTTAACTTTTGTTCCAGCTACTCTAGGATTCCTGCTTTCATACGTGCCCCACCTGCAGACCTCCAAATATTCTATGCTATTGGTCACAACATCCAACATTCAAATAGGTAAGTTATTACAGATATCTCAAGCACACAGTAGGACCAGAAGACCATGCATGGACAATCCATCCCACAGCCACCTGGGGGATGGGAAGGAGTGCAGAACAGGTCCTCTTTTCAGAATTGCTTGGACCACAGCTCTGAGTGGTCATGGTCAGAGGTGGACACTTGGACTCTTTCCATCCAATTGTGGACTGGAAAGTGTGGCCAGGATTGCCATGACATGGTGGCAGTGAAATTTCCTGAAGAAGGTTGGGGATGCTGAAACACAGGAATGTCCCCGAGTCCCTCATTGAAGATGTCCGCTGCCTTTTTTGGACAGGGGCCTGCCAGGTATTGCCCTGGTCTCAAACCCCAGGGTCTCTCAGTTGTTCCCACTGCTGTTTGGGAAAGGTGGGAACATGGAACCTGGCCAGTCCAATGAAAAGCAGTGGTGACCACAGGTGGGGCACGTATGAAAGCAGGATCTAAGGGCAGACCACGCTATTCCAAGACTGACAATGACAAGAGGGCCCAGGCCCCTGAAGACCAGAAGACAGGGAAGGAAAAGTCAAGAACATCTGTGTGCACAGCGCCCTCTGCTGGAGCGTCCTGGGCAAGTGCGGGACTCTTGCCAGAAAATCAATGGTTACTGACAAGTTCAAGTACCCCTACGTGCAACGAAGTGGACCAGGACCCTTGCACCCTACCAGCACCCACCCAATCCCTGGTCCCTTGTTCCTACTGAAGACAGTGGCAGCTAACAATTCTTGTCTGTCAAGTAGCAGCCACATAGCCCTGCACAGGGAACAAGGGGAGTCCACAGCAGGGTACATCCTCCATGGATGAGGAAGAAAGACCAGGAGGAAGAAAGCAGCACGTGAACCCAAGGAGGGGACATGGTAGGCTGTACCTCGTCCTGTATGAGTCAGGCTTCCCTGTGACTGGGCCTGGGGACCCAAGTTCCTCTTGTGGGAAGAAGGTACCGAAACCCGATGTGCAGTTTGATGGCGCCTTCCCTGACATTCAGAAAGACTGGTGAAGGATAATGCCGTAGTGCAAAGGATCCCCAAGAATGTTCTTGACCAACTGGGGAAAGTTCATTGAAAAGATGAGCCAAGAGATAGAAAAGTCTAGGTCCATAAAAACTGGGGGATGGAGTCCGGGCAGAATCACGCCCCTCTGAAATGCCACGTGGGTGGGGGAAGGAGTGCAAAGTTGATAAGGGGGCCGGGAAGCCTGCAGTTCGAGTGAAAGGTGTTTCGCCTCTATTGTCTGCCTTTTAGTCACCGGGCCGTGCTGGAGTCAGATGTGACCATGGGGGACATTGGGAAGGCAGTTAGAATCGCCTCCCTAGACATCTTCATCCTGGTCGTCCTTCCGCGTCCCCTAGTCCCCTTCACCATCTATGGGAAAGACTCCAACCCAGATTATGGGCACAGAGGGCTCCTCTGCGAAGCTCAGGCATATTTATTCTCAAGCCGCCGCCAAAGTTGCTATGACCACAGCCGGGGCCCTAGGAGAGGTGCCTGTGCAGTGCAAGTACTCTGGGATGTCGCCATCTGGAGGCGGCTCCAGGGACTCTGGGGGTGTGGGGTGGGGCGCCCATAAAGACCGGCTGCAGGGATCCTAGAGCATGAAAGAGGTGTTGCTGGGGTCCCAGAGCAAGCTCTTAGCTGTCCTATTCTAAGGACTACCTGGAGCAGAACTCTGGGTCACTATGCATGCCCACTTTCTTGGCGAGAAGCAACTCAGCTTCTCTGCATGGGATGATGGTTTGGGCCGTGTGGCTGGGCAGGGCTGTGCGTGGTGGCAAGGATGAAATCTGTTGATTGGCACTGGAGTTGCTGGAGCACAGAAATATCCTTGAGACCTTCACTGAAGGTGACCACTGCCTCTTTTGGACATGGGCCTGCTAGGATGCCTTGATCTCAAACCCTGGGGGCTCCCACTTATTCCCACCGCTGGGAATGTGTACATTGGGAGAAGGGCTGTTACAAGAATCTAGAAGAACTCATGCAAACCAGGACGAAAAAAATCAACCCTGGCGGTGCCTGTGGCTTTGAGTTGGGCGCCCGACCCTTATACCGAGGGTGGCGGGTTCAAACTAGGCCCCAGCCAAACTGCAGCAAAAATAGCCAGGCGTTGTGGTGGGCACCTGTAGTCCCAGCTACTCAGGCTGAGGCAAGAGAATCGCCTAAGCCCAAGAGCTGGAGGCTGCTGTGAGCTGTAATGCTGTGGCACTCTACCGAGGGTGACAAAACGAGACTCTGTCTCTAAGAAAAAATTTTTTAAAAGAGATCAAATAACCCCTTTAAAAAGCAGTCTAAAGACATGTACAGAAACTTATCAAAGGAAGATAGTCTATGGCCAACGAAAACTTGAAAAAATGCTCAACATCTCTAATATCTAGGGAAATGCAAATCAAACCCACAATGAGTTGTAACCTAACTCCAGTGATTATGGCTCTTATTTAAAATTCCCCTAACAACAAGTGCTAGTGTGGATGTGGAAAAGATCACTTACTGTGGGTGGGACTGCAAACTAGTACAACCTCTCTATGAAAAGTAGTATGGAGATACCTCAGAAATCTAAAAGGACACCTACAATTTGATCCACCAATTCCACTACTAGGTATTTACCCAGAGGAAAAGGGATGTTTTGTCATAAGGACACGCCAACTCGAATGTTTATAGCAGCACAATTCATAATTGCAAGGACCTATAAACAACCTGAATGCCCATCAATACCTAAGTGGACTAATAAAATGTAGTATTTGTATACCATGGAGTACTACTCAGCCATAGAAATGAAATGGTAATGTAATATCTTTTGTATCAACCTGGAGATACCTGGAGGCCATTCTTATAAGTGAAGTGTCACAGGATTGGAAGCACAACCACCACACAAACTCAATACTGCATTGGAACTAGTCAATCGACACTATGTGGACATACAAATGTAACAGGAATCAAGTATATGCGAGGGGGAGGAGAGCATGGGTTAATTCACACCTAACAAGTATAATGTACAATTTCTGGGATAAAAGGCATATTAATAACTTTGACCTGAAATATACATAACAAACTACGTAACCAAAATATGTGTACCCCTAAAATATTCTGAATTTAGAACAAAAAAATCCTGACAGTAAAGAATTAAGAGTAGAGAAAAATATAGTTAATGGGTTTCATTAGGTTATTAAATATGAAAAGTATGATTTTAAATTCATTGTTTAGTTTCTTGTATTTCCAAGAAGCAATCTGTTTAAATAATCAAAGTATGTGCCTGAGCTGTTGACACAATGTTGCCACATGAATGGTAGCTTGTTTATTTCAGTGGAAGAAGGAGTAGCAAAGATTCATGGAAGGTGTTCTCTAAAGCTTGTTGAGAATTGATTTATTTTTCCTTGCAAAAAGTGCTGGAAAGCCTGGAGAATGTGGCCATCAGTTATCACAAGGTGTGGTGAATATGATGGATGACAGTTTCCATGTCCATCTTCTATAGTTTGAGGAGCATTTTTTTGCAACTTGTAGTCAAGCATTGTCTTTCAAGAGGAATGAGCTGTCTCTACTGATCAATCGTGGGTGCTTAATTGCAAACATCCCCATCATTTCATTGAACTGGTGCAATAGACACATGCTTAGTTGACCAGGTTTCATGAAGGTATAGTGGGTAATATCAGTGCTGGGCCACCAAACAACACCATTAGTTTTATTGATAAATATTCATTTGTGGACTGCCTTTGGGCACTTCATCTTATCCAACCATTCTGCTAAAAGCTTGTGATTGTCATAAATAATCTACTATCATATAGCAATATGATGTAGAAATTGTCCTTGTTTATGTTGTAATGGCAAAACAAGACAAACATTGAGATGATACCTCTTTTGATGCTCATTTAATTCAGGTGGAAGTCATACATCCACCTTCTTTACTTTGCTGGTTTCTTTCAAAGTGTCCAATGTTACTGCTAATTCATATGTAGGTTGAGATGGATTCACTTCCACTGCAGCTTTCAGCTCATCCTTATACACCTTGGGCTTAGCTCATTCATGTGGATCATTTTCAAGATTAAAATCACCAGAACAAAACTCCACAAACTCCATGTATATACTGAGTATTCATGAGTCATTTCCTTCCCAAACAGTTGGTGGGTATTTTGAGCTGTCTGCACTGCATTGGTTCCGTGATGAAACTCATCTTGAAAATACCATTAATACTTGACTCATTTATGGTTTCCCAAATAATGCTCTCAGTCAATCCAATTTGAATGATAACCAGAAGCCAAAATGTCCTATTCAAAAAAGGAAGATGTACATTCATGATAAAAATGAAACAAGCATCAAAATGAAATAGCAGAGATACCAACTGTCAAACTTAGTACTTAAGAAAATTGAACATTTCATAGTTAATAAATTAATGAGAAGTTCATTAATACAAAAATAAAAGAATTTCATGTTAAAGCAGTCACGGATTAAATTAGTGTTAGTTTTAATCTAAAAGGAACAGTTCCTTTTTTAATTTGTTCATTTATTTAATTTTTGAGACAGAGTCTCAAGCTGTCACCCTGGGTAGAGTGCTATGGCGTCACAGCTCACAGCAACCTCAAACTCATGGGCTTAAGCGATTCTCTTGCCTCAGCCTCCCAAGTAGCTGGGACTACCACCACCCACCACAATGTCCGACTATTTTTTTGTTGGTGGTGGTTGTACTTGTTTGGCAGGCTCTGGCTGGATTCCAAACCACCAGCTCCAGTGTATGTGGCTGGTGCCCTACCCTCTGAGCTACAGGCGCTGAGCAAAAAATTCACAATTCTTATGTGCAGTATTATATGTTATTGCTTGTTAGATAATAAACCTAATTTGATTGTTATGTATGCACGTGGACACACTGATATATCTTCATAGGCAAATATTAATAACATACAAATAAATGTGTGTGTACATCCATTGTCTTTTAATCTGACTGTTTCACAATGGCAAGTACACTTCTGTGGGGAAGAGGAAATAAAGACCTGAATAGCAAAAGTTTATCATTTACACATTTCTTATAAAATCAAGGGGGTTTTGATTCCTTATCTGGGCAAAGCGATGCATGGACACTGGAATCATAGCTCATGAGTAGAAAGGGGCTAACAGCTAGAAAACACCCAGGTGCTATTCTAGCAGTGCTCCTCAAGAACAAGCTGGGGTAATCAGTGAGACCCACACAAACTTGAAAGATGCAAGAGAGGGTGTAAAAACAGACAAAGATGCTCACCAAGAGGAGGATGGTTTTAGTAGCTTTAGATTGAGGAGATGATCTATAGGAGACATTGTCCTATGAATGTGTCTCATCTCCTTGTGCCTGTACAGGACCTAAACCATAAAGCTCCTGGCCCAGAGCATGAGGCCCAGATATCAGGGATTGTAAGCAGAGCTGCATACGTTATGTTGCTGGTTTTGTCACGACGAATAGCACAACAGTAGCTGTATAATTTTTACATGGCTTGTGAAGTTTACATTGCTCCATTTTCCAGTCACAAACAGGGGAAAGATGCTATTTTACAAACATGTACAGGATCCAGGTCAGGCATATGGAGGAGCCAGTGTACTTGGGAGCTTTTCCTTTGAGCTTTGCCAACCTGGAGTTTCTGGGGCTGATCGTGAAGGCCTGGAAGACACTCAACAGGCTGGTGCTGCCAATGGACATTCCTCTGCCCACTCTCTGAAAATAGGAAAGAAGTTTGCATCCAAAGTCACCGAGAAAATCCTTCAGCCCGAAAGCTGGCATTGTCTAGGGCACTCCTTTACAGAGGAGGAAGCAGAGGTTGGCTACAGTCAAGTGCTTAATGATAAGGTCTGTGAACCACATCCTATATCCAGAGAAGCCCAGTGGCAGATACTGGAAAAGTAGAGAGAGATTCCCTAGAATTCCCACCACAGTCTGGTAAGAACATGACTCCTATTGCCATTGGCAGCCATCCTGTGAGGGGAGCCTCCTGCAGGGGAAGAGGAAGCAGGGGCCACATGGATGATGCCAGCAGACACCAGTAGTCTCCACTGACCATTAATTCCCCTGAGAAGTGTGTGTTCGTGTCTTCATTTTACTAAGAGGCTCCCAAGAGTTGAGTGTAAACTGTGAGAGAGCATTAATAATGTTTCAGTCCCTGCTATAGCTATGAGGGCAGAAACAAGGGAACCTCTTCATTCCTCACAATGATGGAAGCAGGCAGGGCCGTCAATTTAATCATAAAGATGAGAAGTTATTAACAGTGAAGTTTAAATTGCTAAATTCACATGCTGATTAGGGGTAGAATGGGCTCTGTTGCTGGCTGGATGTTTAAAAACACAAAAAGTGTACTGAAGCCCTACCATCATGTAAATGGGTCGTTTTGGGTTTTTCCCACATAACTCAGATACATATTTAGATTTGTTCTAATACATTATTGTTTTCTTTTAGACTTGTGGTAGATTGTCCACTGGGTCAGAACAAGATTCCATTTATTTATAAGCATTTAATTTTAAGGACTATGTCAATTACCAGAAAAACTTTAGATATCTCAATAAATGTGATGTCCTGATGACAACATAACATTGCAGTGTCTGGCCACATTACAAATTGTGGGTAGTGAATGCACTAATGGGTTGATATTCAGATGAATCAAGCGCAATGGCACCTGTTTTATGAATTATTGAATAATCCTTTGTCATGCACTAAACTTGGGGCATGAAATACAATACTTGGGGCATGATAAAATAGTGCAGAGTAGAGACAAAGTTATTACTCATTTTAGATCACATCAGTCAATACCTAAGTTCATAGACATGTACATGTTAAACAGATAACAAAACTATTACCAATGTAGTGATATGTGAATGATATTAAAGGGGAAGGTTTGTGGCAAAAAATAGGAATATATAAGACAGAATCTTGTTCATTTGAGAAAGCGAAAGAGTAGATTTTGTTTTGTTATTTGAGTATATATATTTAATAGAGTTTATTATGGACAGTAGTGTTAACTTCACAGCAAAACTGAACAGAAGGTGGAGAGATTTCCCATGTTAACACCTTTTATGCCCAGTCTCCATTGTCACATTGGTACACTAGTGTGGCACAACTGTGCTAAATAATGAGAATCCTTTCAAATAAGTGACAAGAAGATGACAAAATCCTGACAGCTGCAGTGAAAAAGACAAAATTGTGTTGCTAACTTTCCTTAAATGTTTCTTCCTTAACATAAATAAGTGAGAAATCCTACTCTCCATACTACGAACATTTTCAGTACAGACATGGTTCCTGTCTTCATTCACTGCATCTCACACCTGGTCTTAGAGAAAAACGTTTCTGTTCATATCACTGCCATTCAAATACACTGTCCACATAGGATGATGTTATCTCTGCAGATTTATCTTACTCTTTATTAGAAGTGTGAAAGGGACTTGGTATCCATAGCTCAGGGGTTAGGGTGCCGGTCATATACACCAGGGCTGGCAGGTTCGAACCTGGCCCTGGCCTGCTAAACAATGACAGGTACAACAACAACAACAAAAATAGCCAGGCATGTGGTGGGCAACTGTAGTCCCAACTACTCGGGAGGCTGAGGCAAGAGAATCCCTTAAGCCTAGGAGCTTGAGGTTGCTGTGAGCTGTGACGCCATCGCACTCTGCCGAGGGTGAATACTGAGACTGTGGAGGAAAAAAAAAGAGTGTGAAAGGATTACAGGCAAACCTCCAGTAAGCCTGAAGAGTTAGTCTGTGATTTCTTCAAACTAGATTGAATGGCACATTGATTTTTTAAAATTTGTATTTGTTCAGGTTTGGCTGTAAGTATTTTATTTTATAGTCCTCTATTTTACTTTGTAAAGGAAATTATTTTCCAACATTTAACTTTAAGCCATGAAAATTATATCTATTCCACGTGCACAATATGGTGATTTGATATTCATACCTACTGTGGCTAATTACCACAGTCAGATTTAACACATCTGACATTATCCACAGTTGCAGTGACAGGGGACTGAGTTAGGGACATTTAAATCTTCTCTTTATACATTTTCATGTAAATAATGTAGTATTGTAAACTATAGTCACCATAATATTTTAGATGCCCAGAATGTATTCTTATAACTGTAAGTTTTTACCCTTTTGGAATGACATTGTTAAGCACCTTGAATATCTGCTTTCATTATAACTTTGATTAAATAGAAAAAAAATCCCTCCCAGTGAGGTTTATATACCAAATTAGGCACCATCAGTAACTTGTGTATGGTCTTGGACAAAAATTTGTAACAGCCGCGCATCTATTTGCAGCAAATTTTGTCTCCTTCTTGAGGGACTTAGATACTCCACTAGCTTCCAACCAAGGAAGTCCCTTCCTCTGACACCATCACTTAAACAGACTCTCTTGGTCAGGGTTTTCCTTATAGACTCTGCCCCTCACGCTGAAATAGGAGATACTTCCCCAGTGTCTTCTCTTTGTCAGGTGATGGTCTCCATGTGATGGTCACTCTAAGCCAGTAGCTGTGTGGCAAGGAGGCTGTCAGACCCTGGATTTGGGTGGAGCGTCAGTGACCTCACCTCTCTTCAGAGCTGCAATTATCATTTTACCTGAAGCAGCCATGGCCGTGCAGCCTAGGGAGTTCAAAATACTTCCGAAAACTTTTTTCCCAGTTGTCAGTTATTAAAAAATAATACCCATCTCTAGTTAGCATCCCCTAAGAGAATACTAGATTATTTTCGAGAGGCTCTACCTTCTTCGTGATTCTTGGAAGCAGGCCAGGTCTCACAGGGAGGAGGATTTACTGGAATTAATGACGTTTGTCATGTGAGGGACTGGCCATTAAGTATGTATGTTCCATTGTGTTCTTTGCCTCCTTGAAAAGTTGTTCTACCCAAACCTAGTTTTCTAATTTTCTTTTTTTTCATTTATTATTATTATTATTTTTTGAGACAGAGTCTCAAGTTGTTGCCCTGGGTAGAGTGCCCTGGCATTATAGCTTATAGTAACCTCCAACTTTTGGGCTCAAGCAATCCTCTTGCCTCAGTTTTTTCTATTTTTAGTAGAGACAGGGTCTCGCTTTTTGCTCAGGCTGGTCTCGAACTCGTGAGCTCAAGCAATCCACCCACCTCGGCCTCCCAGAGTGCTAGGATTACAGGTGTGAGCCTTGGCACCCGGTCTAGTTTTCTAATTTTCTTCTTACTGAGTGGCACTGTCCTTTAAGTTACTAGTCATGTAAGTTTGTTCAAGTTCATTCCACTTGCTGCAGGACAAAAGAAGTTCAAGCAAAGAAACTTACTTTCATTTAAAAAGCCACCACATTGAAAAGATAATAGACTATTGTCCTGAGGAACCATTTTAAATGACCATGAATGTGGGCTCCAGATTTGTTAAGAGGTAAAGTGTGTTACATGAGGCACTTGAGGACCATAGACATGTGGGTGTCATTGAGGGGCTGAGGAGTTTGTGAAACTTCTTTGTTCTTTGTCAGTGAACTTTGGAGGATGCAGGTCAGGATGTTCCTGTGAATCTTTAATTGAGCATTGTTTTTCATGTGTAAACTGTTCTTAACCTGTTTGGGAGTTAGTGTATTTTTTTCTAGTTCAAGGAATTTTTAGGTATATTTTTTGAGAAAAATTAATTTTTTTTTGCTTAATTTGAGTTCTCAGTAGGTTCTAGTTATCAAGCTTGTGTCCGATTAATAATATACAAATATCTTTTCTCATTCTGATGGCTGTCTATTTGCTTTGGTTGTTATCTCCTTAGCTGTACATAAGCTATTCAGTTTAATCATGTCCTATTTGTTTATTTTCGTTGTTGTTGCAATTGCCATTGGAGTCTTCTTCATAAAGTCTTTCCCCAGGCTGATAGTTTCAAGTGTTTTCCCCACACTTTTCTTTGAGGATTTTTATTGATTCATGCCTTAGATTTAGATCTTTTATCCATCTTGAATCAATTTTAGCTAGTGGAGAAAGGTGTGGATCCAACAATCCCCTATATCAATGGGCAAGTGACATGAATAGGACATTCTCTAAAGACAGATGAATGGCTCACAAGCATATGAAAAATGCTCATCATCCTTAATTATGAGAAAAATGCATATCAAAACCACCCTGAGATATCACCTAACCCCAGTGAGAATGGCCCACATCACAAAGACTCAAAGCTGTAGATGCTGGCATGGTGGTGGAGAGAAGGGAACACTTTTACACTGCTAGTGGAACTGTGAACTAATTCAACCGTTTTGGAAGAAAGTATGGACAACCCTCAAAGAACTCAAACTAGACCTCCCATTTGATCCTGTAATCCCATTACTGGGCATCTACCCAGAAGAAATAAAATCATTTGATCATAAGGACATGTGCACTAGGCTGTTTATTTCAGCTCAATTTGCAATTGCCGAATTGTGGAAACAACTTAAATGCCCACCAATCCAGGAATTGATTAATAAGCTGTGATATATGTACACCATGGAATACTCCACGGCCACTAAAAGGATGGTGACTTCACATCTTTTGTTTTAATTTGGGTGGAGTTGAAATAAATTCTTTTTAGTAAAGCATCACAAGAATGAAGAAGCAAGAATGTCATGTACTCAATTCTCATATAAAGACAATTGATGTTAGTACATGGTGGGGGGGAAGAGGGAGGAGGGTGTGGGGCCACAGTGTTTGATACAACTCTTAGGGGTGGGACACTATTAATAGAGGGACTACAGCCAGAAAAAGCAAGCAGTATAACCTGGCTCATTGCACCCTCAATGATTCTCCAACAATTAAAAAAAAAATTAAAAAAAGAAAAATTAAACTTCATATATATATATATCTATATATATATATATGTATATATATATGTTTTGACATGGTGTCTTGTGGTGTTGCCCAGGCTAAAGTACACAGTGGCAAACATAATCACTGCAGTATCAAATTCCTATACTGAAAAGATCCTCCTGCCTCAGCCTCATAAGTGCTAAGACTACAGACATGTACTATCATCCCTAGATAATTGTTTTTCACAGACAGGGTCTCATTGTGTTGCCCAAGATTTTTTTTTTCCTTTTCTTTTCTTTTTTTTTTTTTTTTATTAAATCATATCTGTGTACAATAATTCAGTCATGGGGTACAGTGTACGGGCTTCAGATACAATCAGAGATATTTTCATCAACCTGATTGTGATAGCATTCAAGAGACTTTCTCATTACT
>CAUYRH010083797.1:0-21596 GCA_963574655.1 Perodicticus potto | reverse complement strand
GCTGTCCAGACACCCCCTGTATAGTTATGGATTTGGGAGATAAAAGACCAGGATTGGAGAGAAGTACAGAAAAAGTTGCTCCAGTGTCCAAGAGAAATTTTCTCTCCTGGCGCTCCACTATAAGGCAAACCTGGGGCTCTTGAGGGGTGATGACACAAGCTGGATCCGTGAGAATTTTCCCCGGGCACTCTCAATCCGGTTTGGGCTCCAATGAGGTCCCTGTCACCGGAGGCCTTCGCCTCTGGGGACAGGCCACCCTCCAGTGGTCACCCTTGCATTCTGGACAGGGGCCAGGTGGCTTGCCCAGCCAGTGGTATTGCTGGGGGCAGTCTTCTCTGGAGTGACCAGTCTGACCCCATTGGAAGCACTTGGTTTTCGCTCCTCTGGTTTCCCTCTGCCCCGAAGGTTGGTCTTTTGTCAGAGTGCCATTACTAGAGCTGTCATTCTTTTCTGTTCCTTTCTCTCTTTTTCCTCCTTTCTCTCCAGATCTCCGTTACAAAAGACCGTAGTGGCCGTTTTAAGAAGATTCTCCAGGTTATGGTCTGGGGCTATAGCCAATTTCTGGAGTTTTCTTTGATGTCTGGGGCTGCTTTTGAGAATTTTTTCATTTATGTTTGTGAGAAATATTTGTAGTTTTTTTTTCTTTTGAAATCTTTGGTATTGCTAGTAAAATAATTGTCTAATAGAATGAGTTAGGAATTTTCCGTTATGCTCCTATTTTCTAGATGAGATTATAGAGAATTGATAGCATTTCTTTCTTAAATGTTTCGTAAAATTCACCAGTGAACTACCTGGGCCAGAAGCTTTCTTTTTTTGGAAGATCATTAAATATTGATTCAATTTCTTTACTAGATATAGGCCTATTCCAATTATCCATTTCTATTTCTCCTCATGTGAGCTTTGGACAATTGTATCTTTCAAGAAATTGTTCCATTTCATCTACGTTATCAAATTTATAGACATATAGTTGTTCATAATATTATTTTATGATTCCTTTTTCAATGTCCTTTTTCAGGTTATCAATAGTGATAACCCTTCTGTCACTTCTACTATCAGTAAGTTCTGTTCTCTTTCTCCATCTCTCTCACATTTTGCCTATTGCATGAGCTGTGATATTGCCTTTACTAGACTTCCTAGAGATTTATCAGTTAGACTGATCTTTTCAAAGAACTAACAGATATAGAGTATATCTAGCATGGCTTCCTGAATATGTGTTATTTTAATCCTTAAAGTCCCAATCCCATATAAGTTCATGCATCATATAACATTCTTTCAATGACAGACCTCTTATAAGATAGTAGTCCATAAAATTAGAATACCATATTTTTATTGTACTTTTTCTATGTTTAGACATATTTAGATACACAAATACTTACAACTGTGTTACAATTTCCTACAGTATTCTGTATAATAACATGTTGCACAGGTTTTTAGCCTAGCAGAAATAGGCTGTACCATATAGGCCAGGTATATACATGTAGTAAGCTATACCATCTGGAGTCATATAAATACACTCTATGTTGTTCACACAATGATAAAGTTGTTTAATGATACATTTCTCAGAATATATTCCTTGCCACTAATTAATTCATGACTATACTATCTCAGAATGTCTCCCCTTCATGTTAGATATTGCTATTTCTCCATCTGCAAATATATTGAATATGAAACTCCCCTATTAATGTCCCCAAATACCCTAAACTTATTGTTATAATTTCCCTATCTTACATATACCCTACTATTTTTGAAATGTCTATTTCACTGTGCAAATGGATTTACTAAAACAATCTTATTACTGATTTCTTGTATATAGTTTTTCTTAAGACATCATTTTAATAATTTTCTTGGGCTCCTCGCCTGTGGCTCAACAGGCTAAGGCATCAGCCACGTACACCTGAGCTGGCGGGTTCGAATCCAGCCCGGGCCTGCCAAACAACAATGACGGCTGCAACCAAAAAATGGCCAGGCATTGTGGTGGGTGCCTGTAGTCCCAGCTACTTGGGAGGCAGAGGCGGGAGACTTGCTTGAACCCAGGAATTGGAGGTTGCTGTGAGCTGTGATGCCACAGCACTCTTTCCAGGGTGACAGCTTGAGGCTCTGTCTCAAAAAAAAAAAAATAATAATAATAATTTTCTTGATCTGCATTCTTCTTGTGGAGTCATTTTGGGTTGCTTAATTATATTTTTTCTGGACAGATGGATCCTTTGGACAATATTCCCCAAGTGTTTGTACTTTAATAACAGTTATTATTGTTTATACTTGAAAATCACAGTTAAATATAAAATTAGCATCTCTTATTTTCTTGTTGTGAAAATCTTAAATATACTACTTATTATCTTCTAGCAAATACTTGCCGATTTGCTCAAACAAATTAGCAAGAAAACAAAAACAAATAACTCCATTAAAGAGTAGGCAAATGACGTGAATAGGAGTTTTTCAGAAAAAGATAGACAAATTGACAACAAACATGAAAAATGCTCAACTTCACTAACCATTGGAAAAATGGAAATTAAAACCACAATGAGATGCCACCTTACCCCTATCAGAATGGCCATTACATGTATTAAGAAATCAAAAAACAATACAGTTATTTGCATCAGTTTAATAAGAATAAGTTTCTTGTATAACAGGAAGACACTGGTTATTTTACCAAGGCTTGTTCAGAATGGCATATTTTCAGAGGTGTCCAGACCACATTAAGGAATTAAGGTTAACTTTATAAGACCAATAAAAATCCCATTGAAAAAATTGGCAAGATATTTCATCAATAATATTTCCCAATCTGTGGTAAGTAAAAAATGTCACTTTCTGACAGGTCCAGGAATCCCAAGTCACTTTGAGACCTCAAGAAAAGAGAAATTTTGCCAGGCGTTGTGTGGCAGGTGCCTGTAATCCCAGCTACTTGGGAGGCTGAGGCAAGAGAATCGCCTGGGCCTAGGAGCTGGAGGTTGCTATGAGCTGTGACACCACAGCACTCTACCAAGGGCCACAAAGTGAGACTCTGTCTCTAAAAAAAAAAAGAAAAGAAAAGAAAAGAGAAATTTACCTAATGCATACAGGTATCTAATGGCATAGATGAATCTTTGGCTTGACTTGAGAAGATGTCAAGTCTAACCTGAGATGCCTTATGAAAATTCCAGCAAAGCAAATTTTAAAAGGAGGAAAAGCCTATATGGCTAATAATTATTCTTATTGCACTTTATGCAAATAATCAAGCCCAGCATACTGAGAGCAGTTTGTCAAGTAAATTAATCATGCTATGATTTGTCTCTAATAAAATGGGGAAAACTAGCGAGACAAAAAAATTATTCAAAAATGAAAAAACTATGGTCCACCAGTATCAGATTCTAACCTAATCTGTAATGTCAGCTCATGAAAGGTGACAGAATGTTTAACTAAACTAATGTGTTCACAGGACAAAGAGACTAGCCCAAAAAATAATATACAGGAGTCAGATTTGCTCCTATTTGGTTTTGGTTGCATTTTTGTTTGTTTGTTGCCTTCATGCTTCTTAGTATAATAATCACATTGCTTCTATTTGCTTCTTTACCCTAGAGTAGATTTGAGATATCTTTCGGGTCCTGCATTTCAGGCGCAGACACATTGAGACCAAGGAACTGACTCATGTGTTCTTGATCCCTCCAACCAAGATTCTGCATTCCAGTAAGCAACCTACCGAGGCAGTGACCCAGTTTGTTCAAAATATGGTCCACAGCTTAATCCAACAATACATTACTCAAATTCTCTTTCTACAAGAAGCCCAGTCAGGCTGAAACCAGAACATCCATAATCCCAACACTCCCCACATACCACTTGAAAGATCAGTGCCCACCTCTGGCCAGAAACAGTTCCAGAAGATCTCAGTGGTCCTCTTCCTTATAATAAAAAGTGGGGAGTTATGGGAAAGGAATCCCCAAAGTTTAGATACCCTCTTAGCATAGCATGGCCATATTAGTGAGGCAGGCATTTAGAGGAACTGGGCCAAGAAGTCAAATGGATTGAGCCAAAGTTCAAACTGCAAAACAATGACCAAGTTGGAGTTCCAGAGGTCAAACCACAGAGCAATGGTTAAAGCCCCACATCTCTAGGATCTTCCAGGGCAGTAACTCCTGAAACATTGTGGAGTATGGACTTTGTCCTGGATAGAAGCCCCTCCATAGTTTTAAAAGGCTCTTGGATATTTCTTCTAGATTTTCCTTTTGATCATGAGGCAATGAGTGAGACAGGTTGCCCCTACACCTTTTACAAGGCTTACAGCAGATCACCTTTGATCTCTGTCATGGCTCGCCCCATCGTCTCTGGAGCTACACTTACACCACATACTGAACGGCTTGCCTTAAAAGCAGCCTCTCATCCTAAATTGATGCTGTCACCATTGTCCATTTTTAGTGATAGCCCATCTGCTTGCAGATGCTCTTAATAAATTTCTTTTTTTTTTAACTTGTTTAAATTTTTTATTGGTTTTCTTGTTTAAATTTTTTTGTTTTGTTTTGTTTTCCCCAGAAGTTTATTTTTTTTTTATTATCTTTATCATTAAATCATAGCTGTGTACAATAGTGTAAATTTCTGCTTTTAATTCTACTCAGCCTGGTTCTTGGACCTCTGCACCTTTCTGCTTTTCAATATCTGAACAGTTACTATGGTGTGTGATCTTTTTTATTGATGCATAATAGTCATATATATTTTGGGAGTACATGTGGTATTTTGATACATGCATACAATGTGCACACAAATTGAGAGTAACTAAGATATAATGTTCTCACTTACAATGAGAGCTAAAAATGTGTATCTTGGAAGTAGGGAGTTGATTGGTGTTTATGTGTGTGTGTGAAGTTTGAACCCAGACGTGATGTACTGAGTGAAAGGAATGCCAATAAATAAGCCTTTAGTGATGTAATATTATTATGTGGGGGTAGGGGACATCTATAACCCTGTGATCAGGTCTCAGATTCTTAGTGAGTCTAAGCCCCTGGGCTGTGAAATTCACAAGTGCTTTTCAGTACCCCCCCCCCACACACACACACTATATACCAAAGGAGGAACAGAGGAACAGAAAGGCTGAAGGAGGCTGACTGGTTCAGTTCTGATAAAACCTCAGTAGCTTAGGCTCTGGTAAAAATAGTTTTTCTTCAGGGCAGGCCCTATTAAGAACAGAAAGCTCAAATTTCAAAACTCACAAAAATGTGGTGGTGGTGGTGGGGTGGCTTCCTGGAGTTTTTAACTCACAGACATCCACTCTGAGCCTCCAGCAATTTGTCAAAATGGTTTAGGTTTTTCTACTCAGACACTGATTTCTACAGAAGTTTCTGCTTTTGAGTTTCTGCTCAGTTAAGTTATGATTCCCTGTATTCTGTTTCTCTAATTTTGGGTACAGTGGTTTGCCCTTTGACCTAATCTCTTTAATGGATCTAAAAGGAGGCATTTATCCATTCATGGCTTGATGGGCATTTAGGCTGCTTCCATGACTTGGCTATTGTGAATTGAGCTGCAATAAACATTCTGGTGCAAATGTCTTTGTCATAAAATGATTTTTGTTCATCTGAGTAGCTATCTAATAATGAAACAGTAGATCAACTTTCAGTTCCTTGAGAATTCTCTATACTTCTTTCCAAGAAGGCTGTATTCACTTGCAGTCCCAGAAGTGTTCTTTTCTCTCCACATTCATTCCAACATGTGCAGTTTGGGCGTGGAATACAATGCAGCCATAAAAAAGGAGACTTTATATCTTTTATGTTTACCTAGATGAAACATATTCTGCTTAGTAGAATCTCAAGAATGGAAAAAAATGTATCCAATGTACTCAATACTATTATGAAACCAATATATAAACACACATTCATACAAATGATAAAACACAATTTAGTCCAGAAAGAAAGAGGGGAGGGGAGGGGTGAGAGCAAGAGGAGGGAGGATGTTTGGAGGTATCTCACCTAATGTACACAATGCAAGGGCACATTTCAAAACAACTAAGAGTATATTTTAAATGTCTTACCACAAAAATAAGTAAGTGAGGTGATGGTTATATTAATTAGTTTGATTTAAATATTCCACATTGTATATCGAATCGTCACATTGGACTCCATAAATGTATACAGTTATGATTTAATAAAAATTAAATTGAAAAAATAAAGGCAATGAAATACAATAAAAAAAATAAAAAGAGGTATTGATTTTTCAGTTTGTTCAACTTATTACTTGTTGGTAGGATGGAGTGGTAACTTCTGAACTCTTTACATGCTGTGCCAGAAAAACTTTTTTTGTTTGTTTGTTTTTCATTTTATATATACTTCATCCTGTTAGTCTTTCTTTACCTGGGGAAGTCTAAACACTCATCAAGCCTATTCTACCAGGAGGTCTAAACACTCCTGGATGGTTTAAACGCTCATTAAATAACGAATAGAATAGGCAGAGAGTGGGACCTCGCTTCCAATCCAGAACTTTGGTACTATCAGCAACCAAAGAGAGAATTAAACATGGGTGATACCGAGAAAGGCAAGAATTTTGTTCAGCAGTGTGCCCAGTGCCACACTGTGGAAAACGGAGGCAAGCACTTGACTGGGCCAAACTCCCATGATCTCTTTGAATGGAAGACAGGTCAGGCTGCCAGCTTCTCTTACACAGACATCATTGTAAGAACAAAGGCATAATCTGGGGAGAGAAAACACTGATGGAGTATTTGGAGAATCCCAAGAAGTACATCCCTGGAACAAAAATGATCTTCTCTGGCATTAAGAAGAAGGGCAAAAGGACAGACTTGATAGCTGATCTCAAAAAAGCTACTGATGCATAAAAGTTGGTTACTGCCTTATTTCTTATAAAAGAGAAATATGTCATGATTTTTTAAATGTGTACCATAATTTGATTGGTCTCATATACCAGAATTCAAATCATGAAAGAGTGACAAAATATTTTTGTTGGACAGTCCTGATTTAACTAAGACTGGCTTGTTATTAAATGAATATGATAGAGACTTTGGAATTTTTTTTTTTTTTTTGAGATAGAGTCTCACTCTGTCACCCTGAGCAGAGTGGCCCAGCTTCATAGCTCACAGCAACTTTAAATTCATGGGCTTGAGCAATCCTCTTGCCTCAGCCTCTTGAGTAGCTGAGACTACAGGTGCACGCCACGACACCTGGCTAGTTTTTCTATTTTTGGTAGAGAAAGGGTCTCACTCTTGCTCAGGTTTTTCTTGAACTCCTGAGCTCAAGCAATTCACCTGCCTAGGTATCCCAGAGTGCTAGGATTACAGGTGTGAGACACTGTGCCTGGCCCAGTTATTTTGATTTTGATTATAATTCCAATTCAGCAAATGCTATCACTGTTTTATCCTTCTTAAGATGTTATGGGATTTAATTAGATGATGGGATTTAATTAGTGATGTTCAACTTTTCACAAAGATTAAATTGCCATCTCAAAACCTAGAGAAGATTGGTTTTATATTAAGATTTATATAAGTCATTGTGTGAGTATATTTAAATACCAGGGAAAATCCCTTTCCTGTCTCAGAACCACATAAGACTCACTGGTGTTTTAATTCATGTTCATCAGCCTGTTAAAGGTGAGGACTAGAGATAAGGTAGCAATCTTTACTTTGTATTTTCAGTCTTCACTATGCCAATCTAATTTCCTGTGTCTACTTAAATGTTGCCTTTTATTTATTGAAAGGCATGTTAGTGGTTTACGTGTAATGTCAGATAAAGAATATCTAACACTTCTCATATTTTATAGACAAAAATAAAAAATAATAAAAGAATAAGATAGATATCTTACTAAAGATAACTATTCTTATAAAAGAATAAGATAGAGAATAGTTATGTTAAACAAGTAAGACTTGTTAGTGTTTCTCTACCTCCAATGAGTCTAGACATTCAATATGCAAAGAATACAACTCATTGTGTTTCTTCTGGTTCTGTTAAACATTCTTTCCAGGTTGTAGAAGATTTACAGAAGATAACCCTCTGACCTTTTACAAGCCTTTAGCAGAAGACCTTGGTTTTTTACACCACATCAGGTGTTACTGAGTTGGCTGGCATGCCCACCACCTGAGCTGCACATATATCAAATCCTAAATGGCACCGGAATGTTCCTCAAACAGGACTGACTGCTCATAACAACATAAGTCTTTTCATCAAACGGAGTGCTTGCCTCCGTTTTCCACAGTGTGGCACTGGGCACACTGCTGAACAAAATCTTTTCATCTGTTTTTTAATCCACTGTATGTCTTCTGGATTATTAACAGCCTCTCTTACCCTAACTTGAGGCTGATACCACTTTCAGTTGCATCCCATCTGTGTGTAGATATTTAATAAATCTTTGCTATTAATTATTGCAAGCCTGGCTCTTTGCAACATCTTCCACTCTAACACTTCCCACATTATCTTTTTCTTAAGGCATTAGACGTTGTATCTATCCCCTCCTGTACCTTACTGTGGTCTTCATTTCTACTATAATATTTTACTAATGCTTTCATGATTTCTCTATTTTTCAAATTTTTCTTTTTACCAACAATCTCATTTCTCAATTTTAATCCTAGGTAATGTTACTTTTTTATATCTTTTATACCTTTTAAAATTCATTCTGAAATATTAAATTAAAGCTTTATCTCTTTCATGAATATATATATGAATTATATTATATATAATATTCTAGGAATATTATTCTTTTTTATATTTACATAGGACTTGGCCGTTAACATTTCTTTTGCTAATTTTTAAGTTAAATTAATTTTCTTTTATTTTTAATAGAAGGAGTAGGCCAGTTTATCTTTATAGCTTTACAATTCTCCCTTTTGTTGTTTATTCAAAGTGGAAAAGAAAAGAGCTTTGTACCTCCTGAAATATGCTTTGTTTGCTGCTTCTATGTTTTGTTTTTTTTTTAGGTGGTATTCACATTACATACAATTAACCACTTTAAAGTGTATAATTCATTGGCATTTAATGTATTCACAATGTTGTGCAACCACTTCTTTCTTCTTCTATGAAAATTTTTTTTTCAGCCCAGAAGAATACTTCATGCCTTTTAAGGAATCACTCCCCACATACACACACAACACACACACACACATACCTCCAGGCCCTGACAATCTCTAATCTGCTGTCTTTATAGAGCTGCCTATTCTGGATATTTCATATACAAGAAATCATACAATATGTGAACTTTTGTGTCTAGTTTCTCTTACATAGCATGGTGTTTTCCAAGTTCATCCAAGTGGTACCATGTTCAGTATTTCCTTTCTTTTTATGTTTGAATAGTATTTTATCATACATACATACCACAGTTTGTTTAAGCATTTATCTCTTGATGAACATTGTTTCCACATTTTATTTTATTATAAATAATGCTGCCATAAACATTTGTTTACAATCTTCTATGTAGACATGTTTTCATTTCTTTTGGGTATTTACCTAAGAGGGAAATTACTAGATGACGGGACAGGTTTTTTTTAGCTTTTGGAGGAATCTCTAAATTGTTTTCCATGGTACTTAAATAATTTTACATTTCCACCAAAAGTATAAACAGGTTCTAATTTCTTCACATCCTTGTTGACACTTGTTGTTTGTTTATATATTTGTGTTTAACTATAGCCATCCCAGTAGGGGTATAAAGTGTTATGGTTTTGATTTGCATTTCCGTAATGATCAATGAAGTTCAAAATCTTTTCATCTGTTTTTTAATCCACTATATGTCTTTTTTTGGAAAAATATCTATTCTGTCATTTGTCCTTTTTGTTTTTAATTGGATGATTTGTCTTTTGGTTCTTAAGTCATAGGAATTCTTTATAGTTTCTGGATTATTAACGCTCATCGTATATTATGTACAAATATTTTCTCCCATTATGTAAGGTATCTTTTCACTTTCTTGATGATTTCATTTGATGCACAAAGTCTATAATTTTGAAGAAATTCAATTTATCTGTTTTTTTTCTGTCGTTGCTCATGTTTTTGGTGCCAAATCTAAGATTCTACTGGCAAATCTGAGTCCTGAAGATTTCATATTATGTTTTGTTTTATTTTAATATTTTTGTAGTTTTAGCTCTTATATTTAGCTCATTAACACATTTTGAGTTAATTTTTGTGAATGGTGTAAGGTAGAGGGTCCAACTTTATTTTTTCACATGTGGTTATCCAGTTGTCCTGGTACCATTTGTTGAAGAAACTATTTTTCCTTTCATTATTCATTGAGGTCCATTTCACCTGGTAGCTCAATCCCAGCCCCTGGGCACCATTCAAGATCACTCACTCACCACAATGAATGAGGGGAAACTTTTTAGCCAGGTCTTTTTGAGCCAGGACAATGCTATGGCACCCCAACCCGGGCCTCAGAGTAAGGTCCTCTCCCATAAATGGAATACAGATTGACAAAGAGTAAAACAGAACAGAAAGAAGATAAATACTTTATTTTGTATATGATTTTATACACGATTTGGAAATTTATAATTTCAAAAGTTAGTAAAAAGCTACAATACTGAATATGATACCACTTCAATGAACCTTGCAAACACTGTGCTAATAGGCCACAGAATTTTTGGTTTGTGATTGGACTCCCCATTTTATACCATTACTTGATATGTCTATCCTTTTTAAGTACTACACTGGTTTTATTTTTTTCATATAAAGGAAATTATACAATATATGAACTTTTGTGTCTAGTTTCTCTTACATGGCACAGTGTTTGCAAGGTTCATTGAAGTGGTATCATATTCAATAGTGATATATTTCAATAGTGTTTTGGCCGTTGAGGAATCCTTGCAATTTCATATAAATCTGAGGATAAGCATTTCCGTTTCTGCAAAAGTCATTTAAAGAAAAATAAAGATTGTATTGCATCTATAGGTCACTTAGGAGAGTAGTAACACCTTAGTAATCAATAATATTTTGCAGTTTTAACTATGCAAGCCTTTTACCTTTTTGATTGAATTTATATGCAGATATTTTATCCCAATGCATGTTATTTTATAGTTTTGTTTTGGCCAGGGCTGGGTTTGAACCCACCACCTCTGGTATATGGGGCTGGTGCCTTACTCCTTGAGCCACTGGCACCACCCCCAATGCATGTTATTTTAAATGGAATTGTTTTCCAATTTTCTTTCTGTATTGATCATTGCCAGTTTACAGGAACATAACTGTTTTTGTATGTTGATATTGTACCAATACTGTAAGTTGATGATCAGCAACTTTACTGAATTCCTTTTTTAGGGCTAGCACTTTTTCTTGTGATACTTTGGTGTTTTCTACATATAAAATTATATCAATTACAATCTTGCTGCTACTTTTGTATATAATTCTGTTTTTCCTTTGACCATTGTGTTTCTGATATGTTTAATCAATTCATGTTATACTCCCAGGCGTTTCTCTTCAATAGCTAGAAGGAAGATTTAGTTTATAGATTTCAATGATCTGTATAGCCCAGATTTATCCAGCTTCTTTGAATCCTATTGTACTGTGTCCCTACTCCTACTAGACATTCCTTGCATTGAATCCTTTCCAAATTGCTCTCAGTTTCAGCTGCTGTTCCCAGACTGGCATGCATCTTGTCCAGTGACTACCCGCAGGTCATTTGGGAGTTCTTTTCTCAGAGACATCAGAGCTCAGTTTCCTTCCATCTGCTTCCTCCTAAATGGATGTTGATGGTTTGTGGATCTTGCAGCTACTGATCACTTATTGCATAATTGAAGGCTCCTGGGGAAACTTTGTGTCCAAGTATTGTAGATGTTGTTCATGGTTCCTTGCTTTTGCTATCCTAGCCGTATATTTTAAAAGTGCACCACCAAAAATGGCAGACCACAGACACCTCCTTTGCAGCCACTTATGGTGAGATCAGGGAGAAAAGTCTCCAGCCACCTCTAGCTGGGAGGCCCTGCCTAGAAACATTGCTTTGGGGGTATAGGGAGGCAGCAGAAGACTCCAGGAGACAACAAGGAGTTCAGGAGCAGTGCAGAACTGGCACAGAAAGCGAGTGCTTGTGTGCCAGCAGAGACTGTGCAGTTTGGAGGCAGTTTTCAGACAAAGCACACTTGTTGGAGTTACTTTGGGAGAGCTTGGATGAGTGAGTGATTTTGAATAGTGCCCAGGGGCTGAGATTGAGCTACCAGGCAGAACTGTCATTGTTCAGCTGCTGGCTGGGCACAGCCATTGTGGAAGAGCTGCCTGGGAAGAATAGCCTACGGGGTTCTAGTACAAGGCCAGTTCTGGTGCACCTTCTAAGTTGCGGACCACCCACGGGGAGACTTGAAGAAAACCTATTTTCCTAGGAAAGCCACAGCATGCCCAAAGGACACTGTTTGGAAAGGTCAAGGTATGTCTATTAAGTAGGCTGATGAGAGCTTCAGGCTCCCAACATTGTGGGGATTGAGGGCAAAGAAATCAGGAAGACAGAACCAAGTCTCCTCAGTAAGATTGTGGCTTCCAGCCTCCATTTTATATAGCTATATCAGCATCATGATTAGCATCTCATACACCAGAACATCACCTGTTGTCCAGGCAATATGTGCCAATACATATACATTTTTTCCCTTGTTTTTTCAAATATTTTCCCTTTTGAAGGGGTATTTATAATTTTTCATTGTTTCTTCAAGGGGTTCCATTTTTGCTACAGTTTTTCTGCTTTTATTATTTTTTCTTCCAATATTTTCCCTTAAATTGATAGCACAAGTTTTTTGTTTGTTTTTTTCATTGTTGTTGTATTTTTGTTTTTCCAGTTCATTTTCTTCAATAATAAGGGCTCCATTTTTGCTAGTTTTTCAACCCCTCTTATTCTACCTCCTTTATTAATTTCACTCATTTTCTCTTTTTGTAAATATTGTTCCACTTTTCTTATATTTCCTACATAAATTTCTCAAATCACAACTAAGATGTACATTGTATATAATTTTATTTTCAATTTTCCTTATAAACTTTTATTATTATTATTTTATCTTCTTTTCTGATCCGTTTTATTGTTTGTCAAGTAGTATTCCATTTATAGCAGAGGGCCTCACTCTGAGGCCTGGGATGGGGTGCCACAGCATTGGCCTGTCTCAAGAAGACCTTGATCCCCTGATCTGGGGGTCTTTCTAACTTTTACCTTTGGAAGGACATGATTGGTAGGTCCTCACTGTGACATATTGCTGGGATTTTTGCTTCTCTGTTTGGTGGAGGTGGGGTCTTGTTTTTACTCAGGCTGGTAAAGAGCTCCTGACCTCAAGGGACCCACCCAGTCCAGACCTCCAGAGACCAGGAATTGAGGGCATGGATCAAAGCACCTCGCTGAACATCACTATCACTCCTGTTTTGCTTTCTATTCTTCTCTTCTTTTTGCCAATCTTTCCTTTTACCCCAACATTTCTTTTTCTTTTCTCTTTTTATATATTTCTCACTTCTTGCTCTTCACACTTCTCTTGCTTTTGGTCCTATACCAGAAGGACACTTCAACAAGTAAGCATAGAGACAAGGTAATTTTAAGAGAAGGAGGAAATAAAAGTAAAAAAGAGGGGAAGGAAGTGGACAAGAATACACCCATGAGGAGGAACAAACAAAAAAATCCTGGCATCAAGAAAAGCCAGAACAGAGCAACATCACCCCCAAGGGATCATGAGGTAGCTATCACATAGGATTCCACCCACAAAGAAATACTATAGCTATGCATGGTGGCTTATGCCTACAATTCTAGCACTCTGGGAGGTCAAGCCAAGTGGATTTCTTGAGTTCTTGAGTTCTACATCAGCCTGAGCAAGAGCAAGACACTGTCTCTAAAAACTATCCAGGTGTTGTAGTGGACACCTGTAATTCCAGTTATCTGGGAGGCTAAGACAAGAGAATTGCTTGAGCCCAAGAGTTTGAATGTCAGAAATGTCAGAAATCCTTTCTTCTGCTTTGTCCATTCTGTGACTGAGAGATTCTGCTGTATTTCTCAGATCTTTGAGGGCTGCAAATTCTTCTCTCAATGTTTCAAAATCTTTGGTAATTTTGTTTTTAATTTGTTGAATTCTTGAGACAACTTTTGAAATACTGCTTGAATTTCTAATTCCAACTTTACCTCTATTCTATTAATCTTATTTGCACTCCAAATTCTGAATTCTATTTCTGACTTCTCAGCCATCTGTTTATGAATGTGATCTTCAGTTGTGTCTGCCATATCATTCCTTGGGAGGTTTGATCTACTCTGGTATTTCATGTTACCAGAGTTTTTCCACTGATTCTGCCCCATGATTATTTTACACCATTTGGCTAGATGAGCAGATATGGAGAAGTTGGGTTAGGGGCTCCAGGAGTAGTGATTAACCAGCCCTTTTCCCAAAAAGCATGGACTGATGTCTATACCTTTTACCCTAGAGCTTTGCCAAGGACACATACAGTGCTATGGCCTCAGGAACTGGGTACCTGCTTGGTGTGGTGGGTCTAAGTGGGTCTGTCTTGTTTTCAGCTGGTCTCTGTCCTACCCTAGTGAATAAGTTACTCTGGGTTGAAGTCTCAGCTATGGAGAAATACCAGCAATTCAGTCACCCCACCCTCCACAAAAAACAATTTGAAAAGGAAAATCAAACCTTCCCACAACCACACTTTCAGGGTACCACTTTGGATAGTCCTGGGGTGACCGGCCCAGTTCAAGAGTTCCATATCAATTGTTCTAGTCAGCACCAGTCTCAGGTGGGAGATGTCAAAAAGTCTCCAACAGCTAGATAGCAGGGGTCTGCTTGCAGCTCAATTATGACTAACTCTGGTGCTCTGTGAGGTCAGATGGACCACTCAGCAAATAAATTAGTCTGGGAAGGTTGATGCCTCCTTCCCCACCTTGCACCTCTGTCACACCCTGTCACTGGTAACCCCACAGGGCTGTGGCCCAGTTCCCTCCAATGATGCTTCAGGGGTTTGCACCTGCCTGAGTCACAGGGAGGTCTATGTCTCTTCAGCCAGTCTGCCCCTCTCTGCCACTATCCAGCAGTGCGAAGTGAGGCCTGATAACCTTGGGTGCTTAATGGAGGCTGGAGTGGTTCACTCAGTTTCATCCCTGCCCCCTGATTGATCTTGCTGACAGACAGAATAACTTTGCAGAATTTGTTTCTGTCCTGGCTATATTCCCCTGCAGATCAGATGCTGTTTGAGTTCACAGAAACTGTGACTCAGCCCTGGTCTGTGCCACTGCCCCATCTCGGCTGCAGTCTGTGTTGGGGCAGGTGCAGTTATAGGTCACACTCAGCTGTCAGTTCCAGCCTCTGCCTGCCCACTTTTGTTTCAGCTATGATCCCCTAAGAGCTGGATGTGTCTTAGTCTCAGTAAAGCAGTACTCTCGGTCAGCCCCACCCTGAGAGTCTGCCATCTCTGTGTATGCATATTCTAGTCCTTGCGCTCCCCATAGGCCAGTACTACCTCAAGCATACCCTTTACTCACAGGGCCTGCATTTCCATCCTAGATCTGTTCCACCAGTGGCTTCCACCAGAGAAGATGCCCGGCTTCCTCTGGTTGCCCAGAGAGATAGGGAGTGTCTCTCCAAAATATCCCCAGGGGTGTGAGCCCTATTGTTCCAGACACTGTGGCTGCTGCTCTGTGCCTCAGGGTACCACCTCTCCTGTATGGTTCCCTCTCAGTTGACCATCTTCTCCTTAGTCCCACGTCGCAGAATTAGCACAGACCAGCAACATCCCATGACCTGTCAATACCTCACAAGAAAATGCCCAAGAATCTGGACTCCATGGGGGACAGGCTTCCAGACCTCAGGGTGAGAGTGGAGGGGAGTGCTGGGAGTTCATAATTACAGGTAGAGAATATATATAGTTTTAAACACTTTTACGCCTGGCAGGAGAGTGCCATGGCACCCTAGGAGGGGAAGGAGGTCTGTTTTTTAGAGGGTCTCCCCTATGGGATAATATGGGAGGATGTTTGAACTCTGATCACTTGTTTGTAGAATGTATATTGTGAGCTGTTCTCATGGGGAAGGGTACTCCCATCCACTTGGTGATGGATTTTGTACCTTTTGTTTGTATCCTTGGAGTCAGAGCTTGCCTCAGCAGGGTTGATGTGCATTCTTCACCCTTCTCTCTTGGCTCAGCTCCAAACAATCAACTTACTTGCTAAACTTCTGTCCTTTAACTCTCCTTCTGGATAGGAACTTCTTGAATGTTCTCTTTCCAGGGGCCAAGCATCTTTGTCTTGCTTCTGCCTCAATGGAGAAAGCAACAAAACATCTGCATATGTGGATCATACTACTCAGTAATCTCCCTTGTCTACAAGCATTTTCAGTATCTTTATTCATAATTTCCCCAAACTGGGGTGGAATAGATGCTCCATAAACTTTGGGTATTGTCCTGGCTACTGCAACTTCCAGAAGTCAGGGGTCCTTCTTTGATGTTTAATAAGTCAATGTGCTTTATCCATAATTCTAATTTAAACTTTAATTTTTCTAAAACTTTCCATGATTTATTGTAAAAATGTAATTGTAGTTATGGCATGGCTTCAGCCAAATTTCTAAATTTTCATGCTATTTTACTCATATCAAGACAAAAAAGTAGGCATTGTGCCTAGTGTAGAATTGAGAAAATGAAGATTCCCACTGAGGATAAAGCAACTGTCCCCTCACCTGCTAACTAATGGAGTGGAGAATGCCTCCTCTCTTAAACACTTGGGAGAAGACATGCTGCGTGGTCTACAGGAATGAAGGTGGGTCTCTACAGCCTTTCTACTTAGGTTGAGGTTGAAGGGAGTGGTGACACCACTACACTCCAGCCCGGTGGACAAACACAGACTCTGTGGAAAAACAAATGCTTGTATGGTATTTGAGGTATTTTATCCATTTTCAATTAATTTTGGTAGCTGCTGTTCGGCAAGTGTCCAGCGTCATTATTTTACATGTGGATATACAGTTGTTACTGTCTTATGTGTTTGAGAGGATGGATGTCTTCTTTTATTTTAATTTTTTTTTTCTTGAGACAGAGTCTAATTCTGTCACCCTGCCTAGTGTAGAGTGGTATCTTCACAGATCACTGCCACCTCAAACTCCTGGGCTCAAGTGATCCCCCTGCCTTAGCCTCCTGAGTATCTGGGACTATAGGTCCACAACACATTGCCTTGCTTATATTTTCTATTTTGGCAGAGATGGGATTTTGATGTTGCTTAGGCTAGCCTTGAACTCCTGAGCCAAGTGATCCTCCCAGCTTACCCTCCCAGAGTGTTAAATTTACAGGTGTGAGCCACTATGCCCAAGTGAGTATTCACTTTTATTCCTTAAACATCAGTTTATATTTTCTAAGAACAAAGAAATATACTTTCTATCCACAGTAAAAATATAAAACTCAGAGAATCTAGCAATGATGTGATATTGTTTAGTATTATCTGTGTCCAAATTTGACATATTCAAATTTGGTCCATTATTCCATTGACATAATTCTAGCATTTGTGTATATACATGTAGTTCAGGATTCTTATGATACTTACTTTACATTTTCCTTCAATCTGAAACATGTACTCAGCTTTTCTTTTTTTCCACAGCAATTAAACAATACAAACAGTACAGGCTTATTATTTTGTAGAATATTTCTTGACCGGGGATTATACAATGTGACCTTATGAACCTATTCACATCTAGAAATTTTGTGTAACACAGGCTTACATAGAAAGGGAAGAAGAGGAAAGGAAAATTATAGTGGATAAATCTGAAACACATGACCTCAGGTGACCAAGGCTAACATTATTAAAGGAAGACCCTGTTGATAGTAAGTACCCTGGATTACTGTGTGTGTGATGATAATGGCATTTGTTTGTATGTCCTGTCTCTCCACATACCCAGTCTCATTATGAGAAAAAGCAGCTGACAAATCCACTGAGGGTCACTCTACAAAATACCAGACCAGTCCACCTCAAAATTGTCAGGGTCATCAAAAACAAAGAGAGTGTGAGAAACTGCCACAGGCAAGAAGAGCCATAACAGATTAGACGACTATATGTAACATGATGTCCTGAGTGGGATTTTGGAGCAAAAAAAGTATATTAGGAAAAAATTTAGGAAATCAGAATGAAGTGTGGACTCTCTTTGTAATTTTTCTATAAATGTAAAACTGTTCTAAAAAATAAAGTTTATTAATATTTTTAGATTTGCACACATATCTATGTCCTTGCTTTTGTTACTGAATTTCCAGTTCACTCACTCAGACTATCACCAAAATGTTTTCTGAGTTCACAATTACCCTACATTATTAACCTTTGGACTGTCAGTCACAATATTTCTCTGTACCAGCCAGCATAATGCACAACCAACTGGGTAGAGATTAACTCACAACTCATCTACCAGCAGGGGCCACAGAGTCCAGCACTGGCTGCACCTGAAACCCTCACACCAAGTACAAGTTGCTGATCATCATGTCAGATGACACCTTCTGGTATGAAGGGACACCTTTCCCAAAGGCCCATTACAGCCCTGAACTCCTCAGAAAAGTACAAGAAAAGTTTGTGATGAAGGATGAAGATGTGGTAACAGTCATTTACCCACAATCAGATGATGAAACAGAATCCTGAGCTGAGAAAAGATGTGGTTGTGTTCTTCATTATTTCAGTGCAAGATTGGAGTGATTTTTTTTTTCTCTTCTTTTTCTTTTTTTTTTTTTTAATCTGTGGGACAGAGTTTCACTCCATTGCCCAGCTGCAGTGCAGTGGCCCAGTCATAGCTGCCTCCAGCCTCAAATTCCTGGGCTCAAGAGATCTTCCCAAGTATCTGGAACTACAGGCATGCACCACCAAGCCAAGCTAATTATTTTTTATTTTTTATAGAGATGGGGTCTAGCTATATTGCTCAGGCTGGCCTTAAACTCCTGGCTTCAGAAGTGATCCTCCCACCTTACTCTCACAAAGTGCTGGGATGACAGGCAGGAGCCATCTCCATATGCCAGACAAAATGCAATGTTTGGGGGTGGGGGACACACGGCAATGCCTAATACCATGTCCATGCAGAAAACAGGATTCAGTCAGGGAGTTACCCAGTAAGATGAGTGTTCAGAGGGGATAATCTACAGTTTTAGGATAATCCAGAGGAGTGAATCCAAAGGCTGATTCAGTTTGGGGTATTGCTAGGCAGGAGGATGACCACTGAATCTAAATTGAAATGGAGAGAAAGACAGCAAAATTACTTGGTGAAGAGGGACATTTTCACATAGAAGAATCATCATGGGTGACGGTCAGAAATTGGAAAAGGGCCCAAGAAATCTGAGGGACTGGAATATGAAGATGATATTTCTATGGGTATGGGGCTGGAGGGTGAGAATCTGCAAACTCAGCCAGATTAAGTCCAAAGACACTGCAAGTGGCAGGGTACTGAAAAGCCAAGAGCAATGGGAATGTATTCAAAGACTTCAGAAAATGGCCAACAGGTGGCAACAATCCAAACACCCATTGACAGATGAGGGATAAACAAACTGTGGTGGTTTTGCAGTGGTCCCAGAAGCCCAAGGGAGGATGACAGAACACCATAGAAGCCGGAAAATGATCAATGTTAGTCCAAAGCAACTTGATGGGAAAGAAGAGGCCTGAGGCCAGTGTCTCAGAAATCTGAGCGAGGCGAATATTAAGCCTGCAAAAAGAGGAACTGTTAACATTCAGAGATGTGTCTATAGAATTCTCTATGGATGAGTGGGCCTGCCTGGACCCTGCTCAGCAGAATTTGTGTCAGGATGTCATGTTAGAGACCTACAGAAACCTGGTCTTCCCAGAGCTTGCTATCTCTAAGCCAGCCCACATCACCTGTCTGGAGCAAAGCAAAGACCCCTGGAAGGGAAGACACAACAGACAGTAGTCAAGCACCCAGACAGGGTTTCACTCAGGCTCAGATTGCCCTCAAATGCCTGTGCTCAAGCGATCCACCCACTCAATCTCCCAGAGTGCTGTGTTTACAAACATGAACCCTGCACCTGGCCTGTATATGCCTCTTCACATTGTGCTCACCTGTTATATCTAATCATTCTACCCAGGGCAATTCACAAGTGCTGGGCATGAATATTTTATTACCAGAGATAATCCTAAAAGGACATCAAAACAATCCCCCTGAGAATTTAAACTCAATAAAAGACTGGGATCATATGCATGAGTGTAAGCGACAGAAAGTATGTTGTTATGGACTGGATGAATTTTTAACAGCTATGCATGGTGAAATCTACCAATGCAGTAAACATTTCAAAGTTGTCAGAAAATTATCAAGTCTAAATAGACATAAGATGATATACACAGGAGAGAAAACTTTTGAGTGTAAAAAATATGGGGAAGCCTTAAATCTATGCTCAAACTTTGGTAAACATAAGATAACTCACTTTGTGGAAAAGCAGTACAAATGTAAAGAATGTTGCTAAGTCTTTAAATCTTGCTCAAGTCTATCTAAGCTCAGGGGACTTCATACTGGAGAGAAAATCTACTATTATGAAGATGATGACAAGTGTCTTAGACATGCCTCAAAACATTCTAACCCTAAGACAATTTATAATGTAGAGAAACCCTACAAATGTAAAGAATGTGGCAAAGCCTTTAACCAGTACTCAAACCTTCTTGTACATAAAAGAATTCATTCTAGAGAGAAATCATACAAATGTGAAGAATGTGGAAAAGCCTTTAACCAGTACTCAAACTTTTTGTACATAAAAGAATTCATTCTGGATAGAAACCCTTCAAATGTCAGAATGTGGCAAAGCCTTTAAGCAGTACTCAATCCTTTCTTGGTAGGTGGCGTGCTTCCAAGTATTGGTCAATTTCGTTCAGATTTTCATATTTCTGAGAGTAAAGTTTCTTGTAATATTCGTTAAGGATTTTTTGAATTTCTGAGTGGTCTATTGTTATTTTGTCTTTACCATTTCTGATTGATGAAATTAGAGATTTTGGAGCGGCCTCCGCGCGGGAGCCAGGAGGGTCCTGCCCAGGGCACGTCTCCCGTGGGTCTTGGCATGCTCGCACCCACCTGCTCACACTCGCGGACCTGGGCACTGCCAGACATGGCACATACTCCAAGGCCATCAAGCTGAAGAAATGAAGGTCCCGGTTTGTCAGATCCAGCATACGTAAAGAAGAGTTCAAATGTATAGCTGCCGTCCTTTCCCTAGCCTTCAGAGGAAGTAGTCATTCCAAAATCAGCCATATGGAAGCACAGGTTCATAGACTCAGCCTCTGAAAGAAATAATGCTGTCAGCATGTCTGCACACTCCATGCTCTGTGATTGAATTGCCATAGCCAAGGAACTGATCAAGAGGGCAGAATCACTTTCTAGATCAAGAAAAGGTGGGATTGAAGGTGGTGCAAAGCTGCGCAGCAAACTGAAGGCAGAATTAAAATTCTTACAGAAAGTAGAAGCTGGGAAAGTAGCTATTAAAGAATCCCATTTACAGAGCACTAATCTAACACACCTGCGAGCCATTGTGGAACCGGCAGAAAACCTGGAAGAAGTTGTTAGTGTTCTTCACGTCTTTGCTTACACAGATACCTTAGGAGAGAAGCAGACCCTGGTGGTGGATGTGGTTGCAAATGGTGGTCATACTTGGGTGAAAGCCATTGGCCGAAAAGCTGAAGCTCTGCATAACATCTGGCTGGGCAGGGGTCAGTATGGTGACAAAAGCATCATTGAGCAGGCTGAAGACTTCCTCCAGGCGAGTCACCAG